>DWNE01003861.1:0-16048 GCA_018249875.1 Cecropterus toxeus
GTGAGCCGGCAACCACACCCTTCCACCGAAACGCAAGAACTGCTTCACGCTAGAAATAGGTGTGGCGGTGGTACTTGCCCGGTCGAACTACACTGGTTCTACCACCTAAATTTAAAACATTAGTACAAATATATTTTGAAAAAGCAAAGATGACAACAGAACCGTGGATATCTGTCATAGACTTTTATTCAAAAACAATTCTCCAAAACGTAGTTAAAAAGAGAGAAAGTTTTAATTTTAACATACGCGCATTTTCTTTGTGCTCATATAGGATAATATGCATATGCCTTGCAGCTAACAAGTGCTGTGATGGAGCGGGGAAAGTAAACTAATTTGCGCTGCCAAGTTTATGAAGGCTTTAGAGCACACGTCCGTTCCATATTAAAGGAAAGACATCTTTGCATATACAGGTTTGAGAGGTAATCAGTGATTATATTTGTTTGTTTGTGAGCTTATTTGTGACTGTTTGTGTTTTGGCATCTTTAGTGCTTATTTCCTAAACTATTCAATAGCTTAACTATTCAACAGTATTTTACTTTGACAGACAGACTTGTCTTGTAAAGTAAGTTGTCCCAGTCTTGTGAAGATTAGTATGGGACGAATATTAATAAACGGGTTTTAGACTTAAGTATCTAAGATGACTACAAATAGTTACTACGAAATCGTTGACGTATAGTGTCAGTTTAATGACTTATTAGATATTTATAGACTATTTGTGAGTTTTCTGAAAAAAATTATGACTGTTATTTAACGGAAACATCTGAAGTTATAGGCTTGAAATACAAGTAGATTCCTTTTAAAGTGAGTAAGGGTGTCTGAAATTAAGCCAGTAACCGTGGTCATGTATCCAGATCCTACATTTACTTTATTAGTAAAGTTTCACCCATCTGGGTCAAATCGTGGTTTTATACGCCCATCACCGCCGTCGCAGCCGCGAAATTTGCCCGTAATCAAATCCGTATAAAAAACTAAACTTGGTGTTAATTGTAGTGTAACATGAGTTATTCCTAATTGCAATTACTTCTTACTTTTTCATATAAAATTTAAGTAGCAAATGAGCATGCAGTCCATCTGATGGTAAGTGGCTCCTACCGCCCATGGTCAATGTAATCAATTCCAGATAACAACTGAGTCTCTTCTTGAGCTTGGCCACGTATGCGTTGCAATTTCTGAGGACTAAGTTCGAACGCCTCGAAGTATGTCTCCCTTAACTAATAGTAAAATGCAAAAGTTTGAGAGCATGCATTTGCATTTTTACTCTCTCACGCAAAAACTGCTGGTCGAATTTTGCTGAAATTTGGTATACACATAGTTTAGGTTAGGTTTTAGAGATTTTTATTTCTCATAAGACTGTTACATCACTTAGAATTAACTTAAAATAATTTTAATTATTATTTGTGTCCGGTATGCCTGTGTATATATGTGTGTGTGTGTGCTTGTGTGTGGATGTGTGTGTGCGTGTGGTGTGTGCGTGCGTGTGTGTGTGCGTACAACCGATACGATGTACAGATTTATTTATTTAAAGCTTACATACATATATTTCGTCTATACTTTAATTTATAGTTGTTTGAAAAACACTTTTATATAAAGAAAGAAAGTTCGACTATGTAAGTTCCATTTATAAGCAATTATGCGTTTTGACATAGACATTGAGTATTTTACATAGTCAAATGACTATGTAAAATACTATGTAAGCGAGTATGTTTTATTTTGTCGTATATATTTACTTGATTTAGTATTTATATGTAAAACTAGCGGATCCGACAGACGTTATCACGCCAGACAGCGACGTGACAAATATCGCTGCTTCAGATGATACATTAGAAACCTTGGACTTCGAGTTTTGAGTCAATTGTTGTTGTAAAATCAAACACAAACAAAGCTTTAAAAATAATTTAATTATATTGAACTGCATTGTAACATAAACAATTCTCGGATCCACCTGAAGACATACAAAAATCTCATTATAATCAGCGTAGAGTTTAGAAGAAGTTCAGTGACATACACACGTACAAAAAATTATGCATATAAAGATATCGAAAATATTATCTATTCCGTACACCTTCTGGACATAGACTTTTAACTATGCCAAATTTTAAACTCCACCATCCGCGTAGTATTCGTAATAAGGTATTGTAAGTTTACGTTTGTCTTATTAGTATATAGACTACGTATACATGCGTGTAAGCCATTAAATTTCAGTTCTTGTACTGTATTCTGGGTAGAAGTTTGTAATGGCCAGTGTATCTATATGCTAATAAGGCATTCCAACTAAGTTCTGCGAGATAGCAAAATATCGATACCGTTATACGTGTGGAGTGCGGTAACTTTGCTGAAATACCTGTTATCTATTATGTTAAAGTTTGATGACCATTGGATCACTTAGCAGTAACGTAACTTTGTCTCTTTGTATATATAAGCTTGGTTTCTGTTACAGCTATTTAACCCCGTAAACGGTTATTTAAATTTTGAACACAAATACTTAATTATATTTTTAGAATTACAAGTAGCTTATTTCACATACTAAAGTTTTGTAAGGTAACCAGACTTATCCGAATTCCTTAGGTATTGAAAAAATATAAATACCATCAAAATAATTAGTTTTGATTTAGAAAACTCCATTAGACCCGTTGATATGTCATTCTTAAAAATCTGTCGCCATTTATATTGTCTTCTATAGATATTGTTTCATAAATATATGTTTATTATGTTTACAAGATTTGCAGTATTACGTTTTCAATTAAAAAAAGGGGTTCAAAGGGGCAAACCACGGCAAATTTTTTTTGTTATATGAGTTATCTTTATATAATTATGAGTTGTTTATACTTGATAAAGTAATTCTTTAAAGGAAGCAATTTTATTGCCTTATTGTACAAAGCTAAGTACCTTCTCAAATTGACTGGATACCTGCCGAGAACATGTTAAGTACATAAACAATTAACACACTATTATGATATGTTATTATACAGCTTCATTAATGTTTCATTGTGTGATGTTCAAAGGACATTATAATTACTGACTCAATAAACATACATTGCGCCTGCTTTAACTCACACCAATTATTACGAGTAATTAATTAATAATTGTTCACAAATAATTACGTTTCATGAGATTTGTAAATAGCTACATGAAATTTCATTGAGTAATATATGGCAATCAATAATTAGTTACAGTCCCATTTTTAAGAATGATACTTTTCTTAGAATGATAAAGTGGCTTTTTGGAAGTAGAATTCTTTTTGGTTAGGCTAAGGAGGCAGTATCGCATATATTTATCTAATTTTTTATGTAAAGCGCTGCGTATGGTCTTGTTTAAGGTGTTTCGTAGGGGACGGACATTTATTTGTGGCGTTCAAACTTAGTTTGCATGGGTAGCAATGCATCTGTTGCCAACATCAAGTAAGACTCAATTTACAATTACAGTCATCCGTACAAGGGTGGACACACAAATTGTTCTGTTCAAATTATATACTAAGCTAACATTTATTTTGTAAAAGTTTATACCATTCAAAATTTCACCTGACACATGGCACCGTAGCTAGTGCTACGGTAACAGCTACGGAGGTGCTACGAAACGTAAAGCTTGCACGGAATTTAATCTGTCCATACGTACGACTTAGCGTAAGTGTTCTCGGCGTTGTGCAGAGTTATGATTCTACCGAAAGTTGTCAAGTTTTATCTGTCAATAAACTCTTACACAAAATTCGGTGTATGTTTGACCTAATAAATTTGATTAATAAAGTTTTTGACGTGCACTAACAATTCTCGAAGATTCTATGGACACATAAAATTTAAAAGACAAGTATAAAACTACAAGACTGAGAAGTATTTGAAATTCATTACTTACAAATCCTAATTCCTGATTCGACTGTGTACGCCTGTGTCAAATTTTGGCGGAAGTGGTACAAGTGTCGAATACTAACATGCATACGAATATCAAGTTTTTCGATTTAAATATTTGAAGCGATACATTTTAGTTGCTTAATTCAAAAAATCGTTGGTACATATGCAAATGCGCTACAGTAGTTTAAATAATAATGTAGAATGAACCACGTAGCGCGTCATGCTACGTCACGCTACGAATGTTTGTAGCGGGCTCGTAGGCTTGCCAGCTGGGAGACAAGCGGAACTTCTGTTGTACATACATTTACATGTCCTATGGTATTCTCCTATACTAAATGTACACATTTAGTACAAGAGATTACCATAATTATATTTTTCATATACGCTTTATACATTCACGCTTCTCGTTTCCGTTTCAGTGATACGTTGGAATATACCTTGCAATGATGGGCGAAAACGTAAACTGGCCTTATACGTATATTGTTTACTTAATTTATTACATGAAATCGCTAAACTTATTGAATTTTTATTTATTCTTTACCGACTTTAAATAAGAGGACCTACTCAAATCTGTATTTTTCGTTTTTGTCATTCAATTACTGATTATGAACTGATTTAGGCAATTCTTAGTGTCAGGATATGCTTCCAGTGTGTTTCCATTTAATTTGAATCAAAATGCCTCGCTTTTAAGGTAGTAAAATAGAGAATGCATTTTTGTAGGTATATTTAAAATATTCGAATTATTTTGTCTTTGAAGTCGTTTTTTTCTTAAAAATATACTTGTCTGATGCACTGACATAAAAATACCCTCAAAATAATATGCAGGCTAAAATAGTGCTAATATTATTTTTTCAGAACCTCTGTCAGACGTAGACTTTTTATACACGGCTAATTTAGATATTTGCACGGCTGCCAAGAGGTATTTTCGTATGATCCATCATATCCTGTGATTTGTATCTGACACAACAATAGTCTGGTGTAACGGAACTATATATACAGCATGATTATTTTAAGTGTGCGTGGATGACTGAAATTGAAAACTAAAAGGAATAGCGAAAAATGCTAAAATTAATTACGAGGCCGATATGAATTCAAATGAAATGTTCATATTATTGTGTCACTTTTATAAATAGTTTTCCAAAAACTAAGTAAAAGGCAAACTAAAGAAAAAAGTTATTTGCAAGAAGGTTACATTTATTTATTCATTCAGTCAGTCGCGATTTACCATGTGATTTTATAAAAAATATTGCACTTTCTTATAAAACACCCTTTCTGTTAAGTTTGTCATTTATCATTACTTACCAAAATTAATTATTTTTAAGTCATTCTATCTGATTGCGAAATAATATAGTATATTTCCTTTTCAAAATGAAGATTTTGGAAAATCAATGTATGCAGTTTTAATCTTTGTTAAAATCGTTTAATCTTTAGCAAACCACTTCGGTTTTTTTTCACATATACTCATATTGTCGGATTTAGTCATCTACGTACACTTAAAAAAACACCCTGTATATGGAGACAGGCAATGAATCGCATCCTCTACCGGTGACTTGGAACCATTCCAGTTTCTTGCTTTTTGTCTCTTTTTTCGGGTTGATTTAAGCTCCTTAATCTTGAACAACTTGTAAGTAAACATTACAAACAAATATTAAATAATGCATTGCTACTATTGAGTGCTAAGTTGGTCAACTTATATATAAGTAAATTTTTTTTAGGCTTTAATAACGAACGAGGACGTAGTCCGCCTGATAGTAATTGGTTGTTGCCGCCCATGAACATCTGAAAGCAACCTTATATTGAACAGGGGTTCTATTTGAAGTCGATCACAGATGCGTTGCTACTCCCTAGGGCTTAGATGGTCCACGGTAACTCTAGAATTAATTCACGCTAGAAATATACTGTACGGTACTATTATTATAAGTGTGAATGTGTGTGTAACTTTCTTTACTACGCTTTCACGCCAACACTACTCAACCGATTATTTCAAAACTTTGTTATCAAGTCTTGTCGGTATTAGAAAAAACAAAGGATACTTTTTATTTAAAAAAAATATTTAAAAAATATATATTTTAGCAAACATGGTTGTTTATCAAAAAAAATATCTAGCAGCTTCAAAGCCTACATATTATTATCTTATGGACTATAGCTGTTTCATTTTTTATAAATTTTATGCTATTTTTTCTGTCAATTATAATCAATACTTGAACTATTTCAATTTTTGAGATTAGGTGCTAGTTTACTGTTTTAGTTATTCCCCGCTATTCAACCCGAGCGAAGCTGCGGGGGAAAGTAAGGCTATAATTTAAGAAAATGACGCCTGCAAATAGGGGGAAAATGGGGGAGGGTTAACTTTTGTTATTGTCACAAAAATATTAAATGAATGCTAATAAATAGAGCATTCTAAAAATATATATACTACAATACTTTCTCTTGATTATTTTCACGAAAAGTTATATAAAGCGTTAAATTAAATATATCATTATGAACATAAAAATCTTTTTAGTAGTCTAATATTATGGTTTTTTATATTAATATTTTAACAATGTTACTAATTAATTGCACTGATCTTCGTATAACGTAATAAAGACGAAAGCAGTTAAAGTTTGACATAAAAATATGGTACGAACCAAGTAAACATTACGCAGTTTATCCACCCTTAACACACCCTGCGTTAATGCTACGTTGGCGTTGAGAATATGTGAGGCATACAGTCAGCTTGCTACACGGAACATAATTTTCTCCAACGACTTAGAGCTACTTCATACTAGCGTTTTTCCAGCGGTCGAAGGAGTTGTCGCGGCGTCTGTAGTCGTCGATATGATGTGTAGATTAATAACATGGATTAAAACTCTAAAATACTACTGTGTGTTCCACGTATGAAAATAATTTTGTAATAAAAATTGAAAATATATGTAAAACATAAGAACTAATGCGAATTACATTATGGGTATGAAATCCAGTAAAATTTACAACAGGTGAAAGGGTTCAAAATAATTATGAGTGTTAGAAATTAAATATCACTGTTTTATGGTGAAGGTGAAGATCGCGAGAAAACCCACACGAGTTTTAAGAAAAAGGCACAAAGGTGTATATAGTCTACTAATTTGCACTTGGGCAACGCGATTGAAGACCTGTACGCAGCAGTGGGACAAAAATGGAATGACGACGAAAGGGTTTATTTTATGCTATAATATAATAATGTAAAAAGTAACTTTTGATATTAATTAATTAGCAATGCTGGTGCATAGTGCTTAGTATTATTTTATATGATTCCACATTGTACTTTGTGTATATACGGCGAAGTTGCACTTCCCGATACTCATCAAGAGATGGTGTCACCGTATTTTGAATCACGCTATCGGAAATTTCTCCTGTCGAGATTTAGCCTGTCAAGAGATCTCCCTTTGCCAAACATCCATCAAACGATAGGCTAGAAAAACGCTAGTGTGCAGGAGCCCTTATCCGTATACGTGCTGTACGATGTGATGAGACGAGGAAATGTCGTAATTAGTTTTAAAGCTGGAGCTTAGTCTCGAGCTTAAGAAACTTTTGGCAAAGTTTTGCTAATCCTTGCTTATTACATTGAGTTTAATTTATTGCTATTTCTGCCTTGTAATAGCAGAGGTAAAAGCCAAGTTTTCGTTTGATGGGTGAGGTGAGACAAAGAAAAGGCATAATAATTAGTCTGTAAGTAACAACGCACCTGTAGCTGACTGTACTGTTTCTATTTAGGTTAATTACTGGGGTCTATATGAGAGTGACTGTTTAGCTTTAGGTTGTTAGCAAGATCGTTTTATGTTTTATTTAGATATGTATCTATATACCACGATATTTTAATTTTTAAGGCAGAAATCTACTTATATATAAAGGTCAACCTTTCAGACCAACTGAAAGGTTGACCTTTCGTTTTAGATTTATGTAGAGTCAAAAGTTGTAAAGTATGCTTCAAGCATTCACAGGTTTTGAGGTGGACAAAGGACAAAAAATAATATAAATATATACGATATTAAGTTTGATTGATATTAAGTTATTTAAAAATAAAATGTAAGAATTGCGAGGATAAAATACATTCGAAAAAAACATATTTAAAAAATCATTAGATTGTCGGCTTGATTAAAGGCGTCTATAAGTGGCCTTGATTACTTACTTTCAGTCGGATTGCAAACTCATTTGGAACTTTCATATTATAAAAAAGCTCTACCCTATTTGGGATAGGTTTGGTTGTGGTTTCAACAGTGAGAACCATGGAGCAGCGAGTGTAAAACGTGTATTGTACATTTATTTCTTGTGCAATACGCCGAGTGCAGTACAATGGCAGGCAGACCACGCGTCGCTTTGTTTCCGACTCCATTCATTTCTTAGTTCATTGAATGTAAAGTTCGTTGACCTTTTCTAAGTACAGTTTATCTTCACATGTACGTAATAAACATGTTAGCAGTTTTAGGGTGAAATAGCAATTTGATATTAAGGAACTTTCAAAGCTTGTCGATATACGGAGGATTATAATTCAGTTTAATGATTAATGTGTTCTCTCGTCAGGCGCTTAATTCAAATATCGCTCAACCTTCCTGCTTGCCATATGCGAATGTACATAATAAAATACATACGTTGTGTGTACATACATATGCATAAAATTATATTTGTGTACGTTCGGGCAAATTAAAGACGACGCTTTCTACGCACATAGCCCCACACTACTAGGATTTTCTCCTGTGTCGTAGGTGCCTTGGACACACAAAGACGAATACACAAACACCCAGACCCAGAACAGAAATCTGAACTTATCGTCCAGATGTCTGTCTGGCCGGGGATCGAACCCGGGATCCACTGCGCATTAGATCGGTATGGTGATAGCTTTACCACGCGGGTTTTCGATCCCCGGACAGACAGCCATCTCAATATCGAATTTAGATTGTGTTCTAGATCTGGCTGTTCTGTATTCGTCTTAATGTGTCCATGGCACCCACAACATAAGAAAAAAATCTAATGTAGGGGCGTGAGTCCATTTTCTTTATCAAGTATCTGTAATATTGCGAATAACGATAATAACGATTGCGATATATTTAAAGATCTATTCCTCGATGATATTCTACAATCATATAAACCATCTCCATTACTCTGTGTACTTGGCATGAAGACCGCATTTCTCGAAACCAAGCCGGATATCCATTGATGAGGCAATACATCTCGTGCCGACCGTAAGTATGTGGAAATATGCTCTTATGCTCGCGTCGTTTCATTCGGAGTAGAGCTAAGTGCCTGCAAAAACTCTGTACAAGTAACTCTTGGTAATGGTTAGCCTTTTGAGACCCTTAGGGCTATTGCGGACTGTCAGTAAAATTGGTAGCTTTAGCGATTAAGTGGTTGTCACCGCGACTACAGACTAGACTAGTTAGACTATATTTAGTAGCTTATGAATGATTATAATGGAAGATATATCGAAAATGGTTTTACAAATAAATAAACAAAAATGTCACTTTTTAAACTCATATCTACATAACTCATGCATACAAATTCTAGAGGGAGGATTCTTATCCTCTAGGATTTTTCGTGTGTTCTAGGTGCCAAGGACACAAAAAAGATAACTATTCATCTTTGTGTATCCGTGGTAAGGCGTTTGGATATATAAACAGCTACATCCAGAACAAAAATCTAATTTCATCAATCAAATAATCCTTTGGATCGGTATCGAACCCGAAACCTCTCACGTGTCAGACCGGTATAGTAGCCGCTCCGTCATGCAAGTCGTCAAATGAATATCGCTCGTCGGTTTTTCATCAAAATAGAAATCAATCATCTAAAATAGACGCCGAAATAATAACCAAAGAAAACATTAAAATACTAAAAGCAATAAATTAGTGGTTTACGCAAGTATCGCTCACAAAATACACAGGCACACATATACACATACAGACATATCCGTATCAATCAATCCATGTTTAAGACGAAAAATTTGATTTGATTTTTTTTTTGTTTGCCTGACCCAATTTTGTTTTTTTTTTATATATTTTCTTTTCGCTGTGTTTTTTGTTTATGTCGGCTGGAATTTCTGAGCTTAAAACTGTTTTGTATATTCATTAACTATGTTATTATTGTTATTACCCAATGGGCGGTCAGCCTTAACTCCAAGTTCTAAACAAGAACTCTAATAATTTTGCCTAGAACTTCAGATATTATAGTAATTGTTATTGCAAATTCAGCTCCATTCTATCAGCTAGTGGTCAAATCCAATTAGTAGAAGTCTGATAGCTTGAGAAGGCTTCTTGATATAGAACTGCTTTTCACTAAGAGATTTAGGAGCTTTCAATAATAGAAATTGGATTCTGCTTTGTGGAGATAATAATCGATATTGGTTCTGAAAGTAAATTTACTTTGGTCACGTTTACTATGTGAATGAGTATCCCATGTGTTCTTATATATACTATATTAATCAGGTCATTATGGAGCAGTAATAGCCTAATGGTTAAAACTCGACATTTTAATCGAGGGTTCGAGGTTCTTTTGAATCCCAGGCACGCACCACTGATTTTTCTAAAATTATGTGCGTATTAGAATTTAATTGTCACTGCTTTAAGGTGAAGGAAACATCGTCAGGAAACTTACACATATTAGAGTTCTATGAAAAGGGGGTTCCCCAAGGTACGTGAAGTCTACGAATTCGCACTTGGCCAGCGCGGTGGACTATGGCCTAAAACTCTGTCATTTTGATAGAAGACTTGTGCCCAGCAGTGGGACAATAATAGGTTGACGATAAATCAGGTTATAAACTATCTGTGTGCCAAATTTCAGCGAAATCTGACCAGTACTTTTTGCATGAAAGGATAAGAAACATATACATACATCCTCAGAAAATTTTACATTTATAAAATTAGTAAGTGTAAGTAAGAGTAATAAAATTAGGTATCGATAATAGTAATAAAAAAAAAAAATTATAGACTAGCTGTTTTTATTGCTAGATAGCGATGGGGTCGAGATGAGGTCATGTGAGGACTTTAATGCCCTTAATGTAAAATACACTAGACAGCCCTTGTTAAGGGCTGTCTAGTGTTTTGTTTTAAACAGAAATATGTAGCGATAATGTCTAGTGAGTAACATCAAAACCATTTATATAATGTACGGTGATAAGAAATTTAGTGTGTAGCGTCATATTAACAACTTTAATTTTCACGTCTTCATGAACATTTTACATATCGTTAAGAATTATATCTAACAAATCTTTAATCTAAGCAACTTGGGTGTGATTGAGAGTCAGATGGGTGACCTCTGGTACGTAAATTTCATGTTTCAAAGGCAACGTTAGGTCATCAGCCAGAGCGACATAGTAGAAACCTCTCTTCCTTTGTGCGGCCACGAAATAATCGCTTGGCATTGCAGCGTCAGCGTTTAGCCAATGTTTTTGCGAAAATTCGTGTTTTCATAAAATCGGACATACAACGTACATTTCTAGCGTACAATGTTGACGCTTGCAGCGTAAAGCGATTAAAGCTTGTTTTGTGGCGCCTGGGTTAGAACCGAAACTGAAGTTGACGGCAAGACGCGAATGTCTTTGTCTTAACGATACGACTTGTTCGATATCGACTTTAAGGTTTACGACGCCTGTAAAGCGGCCATTTTGTTTTTTTGTAGTCAGATTTTACGCTGATGTTGCCGTCGTTCCTATAATGCCTCTGTTCAAGTTTAATGGGAAAAGTAATTTGGCAATGCTTATCTTTACGTCGAATATTAAAAGAGAAGACTTGTTGAATTATGTTCAAAATCTTGATATTTTTGTATATAGAGCGAAGTTGAAAATATTAAGGCCGGTCCTTCCATCAGCCTTTTAAGTTTAATTCTTTTAAGTAAAGTCTTGGCAATAGTCAGCCTGGCATGCATGTATGTTTGACAACAGTGGGTATTGATGTAGAAAGACGCTACTGCTTCCATCTGGATTTTGTCCCTTACTCGGCTTTTATGACATTTACCGATGAAGAGAGGTTTGAGAAGCACTCAAGGCCGATACTACTAGAACCGGCCATTGGCCTGTAATCGACCTATAAGCATGGAACATGGTTTATTATTAAAACTGGACTAGCCAGTACTCTATAACTTCATCCAAGAAAGTGCCACTTTTAAGTGTAGGGTATAAATATGTGCGTGGTGGTAAAAGGCATATATATATATATGAGGCTATTGTTTTTTTTAATAGTGCCAACGTCTCTAAGATCGATATTAGGTAGATATGGATCTCTCATCTATATGACGACCTGCGTGGCGGAGTGGTTCCCGGGTTCGATCCCCGGCCAGATAGAAATGTGAATGATGAGTTTCTGTTCTGGGTCTGGGTGTTTGTGTATTCGTCTTTGTGAGTCCAAGGCACCCACGACGCAGGAGAAAATCCTATTGTGGGGCTATGAGTGTAGAAAGCGTTTATGTTTTTAATTATGGATTAACTTTGGTAATGCCCCAGGCATTACCATAAGTGGTTACACCCGTTTCTCAAACAATTTAACAACAGGGAACATATGTTATCTAATCCCATAACAATGTAACTCCACGGATTTAATACTTGTAAGCGAAGCTATAAAAGTTTTACAGGCTCATCCGATTAAAACTTCAAAGAAAATTGTAGTGATAAAATTACTTTGCAGGAAGGAAACATTCAGATAATATAAGAAATACAAAGAGAACAGACGTTATTTAGTCGCTAATCAATCAGTTACGGCGATGTCCAAGTAAAAAGATTCAAATAATTATAGATAGAAGATAACTGAATAAGAAAAAAATATAAATATGGACAAGTCTTATTAAGATATATTCTTTTGTATTCTCATAAGTGATTTGCCCATTGATTTAAAGGATAAATATTATTTTGCAAGAGATTAGATAACTGATTAAAAAAAAAAGATTTTCAATTTTATATATGGTATAAATATAAATATAGTAGTGTTTTCTACTCTAAAAACGTCACACTACGAAACCTTGTATCCCGTGCTTTATACGTATGATAAACACACCAGACCAACAGCAAGAATCTAATGATAGACCTACTTGGGGTTGCACACGAGAACCCGAGAACTAAGTGGGGACACTTCTTACCGTCTATAAGGTTTTACTATATCCTTGAGGCTTGACCATAGCAGCACTTAACACTGTTATTATAGGCAGTTATTAGGCATAAACAGGTGTGGTTGATAAGGCAGTATTAGGCGGAAATAACTGTGATGGAGGCTTCAAACCACTCTCTCCATTCAAAAGTTTATACCGTTTATGTCAAAGGCTTTGTATAATAGGTATAAGAAGCAGCTACATTGCCTATTTAAAACTTAACCTATTTATATTAAATACTTGTGTAAAATCGCAGATCGGAAACTCTGTGAGTCGATAATAATGGCGCGGATCTGCCGGAGTTCTCAACTGGCACGCGTCGCCGGAAGTTCAGCTGATAGTGTTATGTGCACGATTCACTTGCTTTAAATAACATTAGACACGCTTGAGGCTTTGTGGTACAATATGTTGCAATCGATTTGTTAGGTTTTTATACCTATGACCCGCGTGGCGGAGCGGATATCATAGAGGTCTAACGATCTTGCGGGTGGTAGAACGAGTTTAGTTTATCCGGGGAGGTTCGTATCTCCCAGGATAAACTAAACTGGTTCTACCACCTGTTTCTAGCGTGAAGCAGGTCTTGCGTTTCGGTAGAAGGGTGTTCTTGCCGGGAAGCTTACATGGAGGAGATCATCTTAGTTCTCGGGACTAGCAACGCATCGACTTCACATACGAGTAGATGTTCTATATGAAGTTGCTTACATATGTCCATGGGCGGCAGTAACAACTCGCATCAGGTGAATTGCATGGTCGTTCGCTACTTTACAATTACAGTATGAGTACGAAAGATTGTGAGGATATATGTTTTTGTTACTCTTTCACGCAAAAACTACTGATTAGATTGGGTGAAATTTCCCAGATAGATATTTTATTACCTGGATTAACATATAGGACACGTTTTACTGTAGTACATGACCCAAAACACCGAAGTCGCGAGGAAAAGGTTATAAATAATATTTTGTAGCGCATAATTTTGAGGTTGTTTTTAAACTTGATAATGTGACTTAATCCATGATTGGAAATGGATTTTCCATTTACAGATATACCTTTTTAAGACCGCGTTAATTAGTAGTATTTATTTAATAACATATACGTAAGAATCGTATCTATCAATCACAGAAATAGAAATCTAAATTGATTGCAGTTAAAAGTAAAAGAGAAAAGCCGCCGCGGGAGTAATCAGTTTTTGCTGTCGACCTCTAAACTAATTGCGGAGAAACCGATCTGACTGGAGGCGTGTCTTATTGGGAGCAAAAAAGAAAGATTAATTGGCGATTAAATATCCTATGTGGTATACGTAGGTCGATGTTTATATATCAAACCTCTATACTCAGCCATTATTGTCCCATTGCTGGGCACGTCTTCTTTCAGAATGAGAGAGCTTTAGCCATCCACTAAGCTGGCCAAGTACGAATTGGTGAACTTTTGACGACTTTTTAAAGAATTCTCATGTTTGTTTTTGTTTTGTGTTCTCGCGATGTTTTTCTTTACCGTAAAAGAGTGATAATTATTTTTAAAACACAGATCGTTTTAGAAAAATCATAGGCGTGTTCGGACCACTGAGAAGCCGGGTGTCAACCTTGGCTATCACTGTCCATACATTGCTATGTACATTGCAAGTTTACTTCTTTATTTTTGGGTATATCTCACACTGTACTTTGCAATGCATGGGCGAAAACGTAAACAATTATCGTTTAATTGAAATTTAAAGAACTCGTACTAAGAGCACTGTTATATAAACATTGGAACACGTTTATATAACTTGTCTGGACATGTGCCGATGTGTGATCCATAAGATAATGCTAAATAAGAGTTATTAGGAAAGATCGAATTATGCCTACTAAACTTGTTGCGTGTTTTGTTGAGTAATATACTTGGATTGGAAAAAATCACTGTATATGACTGACCGGGTGAATTTTTATTCAATAGGTAAAATATAAATATATAATTAAAAGAAGATGGAAACATTAAAAAATATCCTATTAAAATTTACCTGGTACCAATTTACCAATTTTACCACTTTATTATTTTTTCTAATTAAGCAATTTTACTACTTTACAATTTTTACCGCTTTACCAATTTTACTAATTTTCCAATTTTATCACTTTGCAATTTTACCTACTGCGTATCACATCGGTCTAATATGCAGTGCGCCTTACAGTCATCTAAATTATAAATTTGAGTTTTTTTTTCTGGGTCGGGGTGTATGTGTATTTAACTTTGTGTGTCATTTGCAACCACGACATAGAGAAAATTCTAGTAAGGGACTATGCGTGTAGAAAGCGCTATTATATACCATATTCTTACTACCTCCCGTTTCAATATCACTCATTCCTCCATTGAATTTCATTTCCCTTCATTAAGTTTAGCTAAATATCATTTTTTTATAAAACAAACAAAGTATTTCAAGAGATAACTTAGCACAAATTATTCTACAGAAATAATACCTACATACTCAGTCTCTTAAAAGCCGCATACAAAAATGTTTTTAGAGTATTTAGTATTTAATGTGGGATCCAAATAAGTTACATATAAGTGGCTCATTACGGAAAATCGATCGCCAATTTAGCCAATTTACCCAACGTTATATAAAGGTACTTTTTACCCTCAAAAGCTACTTCAATGAGCTTTTGAGATCAATGAGAGCCTTTTAGAAACTCTTACTACATTATTAAACGGTATAAACGGACTGCTTAAACATAATTAACTGAAAAGGGAAACGTACAAACATAATAATATGTATTACAAAACAAAATTGTATATTATGTGGCACTGCATATATTAAGAAAGATAGGTTTTATGGTAGAATCCGTTCTGTTTCGACTCCGGAAACAGGACCTCCGCACCTATTTTTGCCTAATAACAGCATTTTAAGCACTGCTGTTTTGATATGAAGGGTGTAGTAAAAGAGACATACTTATTCGAGGCGTTTCAAATTAGTCTCCAGGAATAGCAGCACCTGGGGTTGAATACACATGTCCATGAGCGATAAAGACCACTTTTTTATAAATATGAAGTAGCAAACGAGCAAGCAGTCCACCTGACGGTAAATGGTTACTGCCGCCCATGGACATCTGTAAGCAACTTCATATAGAACAGGGGTTCTATATGAAGTCTATCAC
>DWNE01003862.1:0-16047 GCA_018249875.1 Cecropterus toxeus
CGTACATTCAAACGTGAGTTCTACTCAGTCTGTTTTATAGCAAAGAACACTTTAATTTTAATTATTATTGTATTATATCATACATTTACTAACTACAATGGTTTATTCATCCGCAAGAAAAACTTAAAATGTCGTTTATTTCAAAATTACAGCATGATATTTTATTTTATGGTAATTTAATTGTAACCTTTATAAACTAATCTAATGTAAAGTTTTTTTCATCGGCGCGATTCAATTTTGGGTTCTTTATTTAACTTGTCTCACAGAAAATCATAAGCTATACGCGATGTCACTAGTTTGAAATTACGCGAAGGTTAATATAAATATATATCACATCGTATAATAAGCATTAGTAAAAAATAATAAGAAAATGTTTATATTATACCTTTAGTAAACTTTAATAGATATTTAGTAAGTTAAGTATGTAAGTAGTAAGTAAATTTATTATTTTCAATTTTTGTCGACTGCTGGATACAGGCCTCCCCAAATGTGGGTTTTTGCCAATGCCATAAAGTCACCGCAACTTAGGAGTTGATGTTATGCTAGAAATCATTACCTTCAATTAAAAAATATAGTGTATATTTATTAATTTTCAGTCGCCCAATTTTGAACTGACTCAAATCAGGATTTTAGACTGAAATTATCATCCAATGATATTTTATTCCATAACTGTACCTAATGATAGGGTATTTCATTTATTTTGTCAATATTTCCACCCTGTGACATAAACCGTGGCCATGGCAAAACTGCAAGCCCCTTTATTTGTTATCGAGGGAGAAATCTTCAAAAGGTACCCGACGCCGTGGGAGCGACGCTAGCTTATGTGGGATTTTTATTGCACTAAAACCCCCCCCCAGTGGTCGTCTTTGGCGCTACGAAGAGGACTCCGGGATCTCCAACGCAACCGGAGTCTGCAAACCTGCAATCACCTAATCAGTTGAAATGGCTTTGTATTGTTAACCTACGTAACACTTACAAATTACCACAGATTTTTTTCTCATTCTACCACCGAATCGGCACACGGCCTCATTCATCGCTTTAACAATACTTTACTCGCTTGCAGTATAACACATTCCGAAACCACCCTTTTTCATTACTTCAAACGGGAATCGAAATTGCGTCCCGTTTTTCGGGCAACCGATTTTGTTGGATCCAATTTCGTTTCCACGAACAAGTCTTTAATTAGCGTGTAAAACAAAAAATAGTCTACCTATTTTAATATTAAATTAAATTGTTGACCATATTCAAAAGTAGGTTAAATTTAACAAAAGCATAAAAAGTAAAATAAACTTTCAACATTTTTAAAAATTGTTATTATAAACACAAGTGTTAAGGGTTGATGTGTGTGCTTTTATTTTAGACAAGCTTATAACTCCTATTTAATCCCTTAGGGATTGAATTTCTAAAAATCCTTTCTTATTACTCACACCATAAAAGGAACTCCTATACCAAATTTCAAGGTTCTAGGTATTTTAGTTACTGCTGTGCGTTGATATATAAGTCAGTGAGTCGGAATAGCCTTTTATATATATAATGGGTGTGATAAGATACTCTAAGTAGAACCAACATAATTCGACCGGGAGGTACCACCGTCACATCTATTTCTAGCGTGAAGCAGTTCTCGCGCTTTTTTGGACTGGTGTGGTTGTCGGTTCACTTATATATGGAGCGACCATCTTAGCCCTCTGAATTATAACGCGTCTGAAATCATACATACGCTCGAATACCCTTCCTCCGACGCTGTCGGGTGCTACATATTAGTATACAATTCTAATAAGTACCTAATAATATGTACCTCGTAATTCTAATAAGTACCTTATAATAAGTACCTCATAATTCTAATAAGTACCTAATAACGTAAGTTTAAAACCAAAAGCAATATGTCGGACTTGTCAGTATCGGAAATGCACACACTGATCATACAATCGACTTGAGGTCAAACTTGGCCGGTATAAGTAGGCTTCGATCCATTTCGTCCATATAGTCTATACGACTAACAGATCGATCAAGATCGACTGGTCGATCGCTGCAAGGAAAAAATATGGGACATTTAAATAAAACAGTATAGTTATTACGTTTAATTATTTATTTACTACAGTTAAAACGGTATAAAAAGAAAACTAATTACATTAATTGTAAACACTGCAGTTCTACTTTACGCTCAGAAAACCTTTATACTTTTTCAAATAAAGTTTCAAGAGGTATGTACATGTTGGATACCATAGGGATTGTCTTGTAACTTGTCGAATGTTAGCTCTGATCAAGTTGGGTACCACTGGACTATACCGTGTATCGATAATCTTTTGAAAGTAGGGTCTTTAAGGATCATAAAATCTCGATTGGAGATGAACGTGAAAAAAGTGACGATAAAAAAGAATTCTGAGAAATCACCGCCATAAGTAAACCATGTCGTCTTAAAACGTTTTGTAGTTCAATAAGCTTAAGAAGTCCGCGTAAATATCATATATTAGAAAATTCATGAAAATTCTCAACCTTAATTTTTAACAAGCTCTTTTTTCACTGCTGGTACTACAGTTAAGCAAATCAATATGTTATTTTTAGGGCTTCGTATCAAAGCGTAAAAACAGAACCTTATGAATAAGACTTCGCTTTCCGTCTTGCCGTCTGTCCGCCTGTCCGCCTGTCCGTATGTCCTATATTCGTCAGCGCATAGCTAGACAGTGGAAATTTTCACAGATGATGTATGTCTGTCGCCGCTATAACAACAAATACTACACGTAATAAGATAAATATTTATGGGAGGGGGGGGGGGGCTTCCTTACATAAAACGTGTTTTAATGTAATTTTTATAGGTACGGAACCATTATTGCGCGATTCAGACTCACACTTACCATTAGGTGGGCTGCTTGATCGTTTGCTACTTCATATTTAAAAAAAAAAACCTTAGCTGTTTTTTTTTAAATTCTCACACTCTACAATACACCCGATTGTTTCAACTGAATATACTTTACTTATCAAATATATCAACATAAAGATTCTTTACGTAGTGGACTAAACCCGACCTGTTTCAAACTTTATTTAACTTGACCGCTCGAGGGCGTTCGCAACTGATCCCAGAAATTCTGAACCGTCAAAATATCTGTTTAATTCAGAAGGACTCAACGCCACAAAGACATTTTAGACAATGTTTGACGTTTACAACAGGATTAATTAACAATGAAGGCAGTGCGGGTTTGTTTCTTTAGTCGGATTACGGGTGCGTTTATTTCCTTGAGCTCAGTTAAGCAATAATTTAAATGTCTTTTGTCTTCGTAAAACAAGGGAAATTAAGAAAATATTACAGTTGTACAAATTATGAGCTTACTATCGCAACTGTGGTGTATAACTAAAACTAGTAATATCGTTAAAAACGTAAATAAAAAAACCCAAGTGCTTAAAACTATTTTTTTCATAATAATACATATTTCATTTAACACTTATATGAGATTTTATCAAAACAGACAAGTAAAAGTGTTAAAAGTATATTATATAGATTGATCTATTTACTAGCTTTCAATTGATACCCATATTGTCGTAATATAATATAATAGTAAAAAATTGTCCCTCATCTCCATTTTCCTCTATTTCCGGACGCCATTTTTAAAATTATATAACCTACGTCATTATGCAAATTGAGACGATTCTAATGATATGTCATGCCCCACAATCCGTCAAACCGTTTGGTCTGTAGCGCGTGCCAAAGAAATGGACATACGTATGTATGTCCATTTCTATAGCACGCGCTACAGTATGTACATATTTATGTATAAACAACCAAACATACATACATACATACATACGTACATACATACATACTTACATACATACATACATACATACATACATACATACATACATACATACATACATACATATGCTCAAAAAACATTACCCTCCTTTTGACGCAGTCGGATAAAAATAGCCGTAACTAGACGCCTGGCAAATGTGAAACATCGTGTTCGTGCAAGTAATATGAATAAAACAAGATTGCGCGAGGAACTAAAGCATAATGTAAATAACGCCATCTACAACTTGACCAAGCTAACTAGACGAACGGGAGGAATGCGGTCTCCCTCCGCGCTCCCGTCTTATGCCCTGCTCTCGTCCTAGTACCATTCGCACCTAAACTCCCTAATCTATTGTGATTTACTATTAATAAAATAAATGAGCAAAATTAATTAGTTGGACTCATTACTTTCTGTTACAATGATAACCTAAATATATAAAAAAGCGTTGTTAACGTTAAACGTTAAGTATAAATTATTAAGACAGAAATTTATTAAAATTTATATATCATTGGAATCAACATTTCACAAAAAAACATTATTGCTATTGTATTTTGTCATCAGTACTTGCATTCTTGCGAGTGACGTCACGCTTGACATTCGTCTAGTTAGCTTGGTCGACTAGTACGAACAGTAGCCCGCTCTAAGTCGAAGTAACACCGCAGCCCGCTTTGTTCGATACTTAATAGTTCCGACAATGTAAAACAGATGGCGCGAAAATAAATAAATACAAGCATCGTGACGCCAACAATGTTTCACATCCAAAGTTTAACGGTTTATGAGATAAAATTTTCTTCACACACACAGTGACAGATTTTTGTATAGTGAAACAAGTACATCACTCTTTCTCTCTTAACTTTTATCCACCAGATTATCGCGAACTAAATCAAGCAAAAAGTTTCCTCTAGCGGTCCGTTGACGCAGATAAATGACCTCCACCGGGTTTAATTAGCTATCGCTGATCAGCTTTTTGCGGGTAGAATGGGGTGAAACTAACGAAAAATAAATATAATAGCAGTTAATTTATTTTAATAGCTATGAATATAGATGAAGTCCTCGTTTTTTCGTTTGAGAGAGGGATGAGGTCTACAGATGTCGGATGAATTTACTATAGTTTGGTATCTTGGAACTGATCTAATCTTATCTGTTTAAATGCTAATCTGTCTTCTTAATAATAAAAATAATAAAATAAATTTTCTTATAATATCCTAACGCCTGACAATTTGTGTCAGTTTTAAAAATCTATTCGATTTCATACCTGTATAACCTGCAGAATAGTAATAGATATGTATGGTAAAAATGTTGTTTTCAATAGTAAAATTTAGAAAATTTTACGAGAAATTATAACTATCAGTTAAGGTTATCATTAATTGTAAATATTATACATTTCACAATTTTGTAAATATTTTCTTAACAATAAAAAATAAGTATTTAAAAAAAATGTCGTCGCTCCCTCCCTTTTCTCCTGTTTGCAGGCGCCTTTTTTAAAACAACGATTCTAATATGACATACGTCACAATTACAGAAAAAACATTTCCCTCCTTCTAATGCCGTCGGGTAAAAAGGGTTCATCCATATCATTCATGGACACCGTTTATTGTGAGCCGATGGTATAACATTTCGTCACCATTACCCAACCGTTTGCCTAATGTAGCATGAAACATTCTCTATTTGTAGTAAATATCATGAGGTCAACTAAGCCCCATGACCTCAGTGGGACGGTTAACAAATTACTTACTAAGTTTTTTCCGAATAGCAAAATCATGGAATATAAATCGAACAGAGTGTTGTTTTTTCCAAGGAAATTACAACTGGAAGGACAGTATATCTTTTATCTTATGTGTTCCTGGTAGAACCAATGTATTTTGTCCGGGGAGGTACCACTGCCACACCTATTTCTAGCGTGAAGCAGTTCTTGCGTTTCGTTGGAAGAGTGTGATTGCTGGTTTATTTATTCATGAGGCGACCATCTCAGTCCTCTGGAGTAGCAACACATTTGTGACCGACTTCAGGAAGAACCCCGAAAAAGAACGTACTTCCGCGGTCGAACTATACTGGTTCTTAAGTTAAATATAAACAGTACATAATATATAGTTCTGAAGTCGGCGCTCATATACCCGTAGAACATAGATTCGTCATCATGATTTAGCGAAGTGTGTTGAGCGCCGACTTCCGGACTATGTACTATGTACTGCTTTTGTACTAAGCCAATATACATACATTTAAATTAGTTTTTACTTTTTGTGGCATGGAAGTCGGTTATGTTTTTTATTAAAAAAAATAACGTTAATTTAACGTTACATTATTTAGTGGATTGGATTGCAACGGTAACTATGTTAATAAATAATGTCAATAAATAAATTAACTTTTATTTAAAAAAAATATTTAACAACTTTTTCATTCACCATGCATGAGTAACCTTCATTACTTATCAGATAACCTGATATCCGCGAATTAAGCAGCTACCGGAACTTGTAAGCAAACGCTTTTATGAGTCTAACGTTATTTAAACTCATCGTAAAAATAAATTCTACAACGTATTCAAAGCGTATGGGTCAAATATGACCCTTAACGTCCCTTCCGGTATTGAATCTTTTGAAAAAGGCTGTCATCAATCATGTTAACATTATGATGATCTAGGTTTAGTCAGTTTATGATCTGGAAATAATTTGGGCAAAGAACAAGTTTGGATAATGCGGTGAATAATATGATGTTATCCAACAACAACTAGAACATTGTTAAAATAGTAAAACAAGAAGCACGGCTTCGTAAAACGATGTTTTTGTTCATAATGATACGTTTAAGTTACGCTTTATAATTACGATAAAATAGTCAATTAAAAGTACCATAATTTATATATTTTTAGAATGGTCTATTTAATAACTTTAGCTTAGCCCATATCGCGAAAGTAAAAATAATCATGTCTCCTCACCCGTTAAAAAAATAGCCTATATAACTGCAAAATGAGACGATTCTAATGATATGTCATACGTCACAATCCATCAAACCGTTTAAGCTGTAGCGCGTGCCAAAGAAATGGAAATACATACAAACAAACATACATACATACAGAACCGTTATCACTATTGGATCGGAAAACAACCTCAACCGAGAATATCCGGCAAGAACCTTGGAGGGTTTCTTTTTTATATAAGATGTTTTATATAACAAGTTGGTTGACATGACAATAAAGCTAGCTTCAGTAACTTGTAGCATACTACACTTCATGCGCCCTTCGTTTCTTACTCTAGTTGTAAGCCCACGCCCAGCAGTGGAACTAAAAATAGGCAGCAGTTAATGCATAATTAGCAGTCAGGTAATCATCGGTAGCATAACAGGCAAGTGCCGTGATTATACAATATGGTGGGAGATTAATTGCGAGATTTATTCAATCCGATCATCCGCCACGGTGCCAGGATCGATGATCAGCTGAAAATATAGGGTTGTATTTTTTACCCGATTGCGCCCGAAAGAGGGTTGTGTTTTTCGAGCGTACGTATGTGTTTTTGCATGCATGTATGTCACTTTCTTAGGCTCGTGCTACAGCCAAAACGACTTGGCGGATTGTGAAATATAAATCATTAATCGTAAATATCATTCGAATCCTTTTAGTTTTCGGAGTGTCATAGACTATATAATGTTTGTATTATAATGAACGATAATAAATAGATCATTCCAAAAATATATATTATAGTACTGTTATATAAATATTTTAATGAAAACTCCTAAAATGCGTCAAATGAAAACGACTTCTTAAAAACAATGAACTAAAACTTAAGGCAATATTTTTAAGGCATTAAGGTTTTTTGTTATAATATATGTAACAATGATACTTGTTTTATGTTTTATTGTGTAATTTGAGTTTGAAAATTAGCGTTACATTTATCCACCTAACAAGTTTTTGCGGTCCACTGGATATAAGCCTCTCTGCTAGTTTATATGTATTCCACCGCGTAAGGCATTCATTTTAGTGACTGCATGAGATTTAGCAGATTTTCCTGTTTGAAAGAGGTCTTAACAGCCAACTGTATTTTGTCTATTTTGTTAACCGATTTAAAATTGGAGGTACTTGCTTTGACTTCTCACTTTGAATATTTTGACACTGCACTGTTTCCACATAATTATGATAGTTTGTTAAGGCTTCCAAATAACAATAAACTAACTGACTCCTGTAAAATATAATAAAACAAAGAATAGTTATGATAGTTTCAAACTTTTTATTTTACAAAAAAATTGCCTAATAAAAATTCAAAAAACGCAACGTCAAAGTACAAAATATACACCCGTGTGTACAAGGTACGTATGTCATCCGTGGAATCAAGTAAAAATTTAATTGAACTGCATTTAGCGGCAAAATACGAGATAATTGAGCAGGGACTGTCTGTAAGGGTTGGTACAACCCTACTAATTTTCCGGCGATCCCTCGATGGATTGAACGGGAAAATCGGAAAATCCGGGATTTAAATTGCCTATGTTAAATGGGTATTGCCGGTAGTTTCGGATCGGAGTTTTCTTTGTCACAAGGTTCTTAATTGAAGGGTCTCTTGAGATGGTTCCGTACGTAAGGTTTTCTCAATCTCCATATTTTGGATGAGTGGTAGTTTAGCGTTCTGTTTTACGGTTCTGTAGATAAATACGAAACCTCTTAATGTTAGTACTCCGATATTTAAGAATAGTTAAGATTTGCTGTGGATTGGTTTAATATCTCATATACAGGTAAGCCGGCAACCACATCCTTCCACCGAAACGCAAGAACTGCTCCACGCTAGAAATAAGTGTGGAGGTGCAACGTACCCGATCAAATTACACTGGTTCTACCATTTAGCAAATATGTGACACGAGTGTATATGTACTTGTGGTGAGCTTCAGGTGGTAGAACCAGTGTAGTTCAACTGGGGGATACCCACGCCACACCTATTTCTTGTATTTCGATGAAAGAGTGTGGTTGCCGGCTCACTTATATTTGAAGCCACCATCTTAGTCCTAGAGAGCAGCAACGCATCTAGATAGGTTCTTCGTTTTACGTGTACGTATTTGCTGATATGGGCGGTAGTCAGTGGCGTAGCGAGGGGGGGGGGAGGGGCGGTCCGCCGCCAGCGGCACATTTTGAGGGGCGCCAAAAACAGATTTGGAAGGCGGCAAAACAGATTTGGTAAACTTGTTTTGTCATCAAGTTAGATATTGTCTTTTTTTTGGTCGTCAAGTTAGATATGTCGTTTTTTTTTGGTCGTCAAAATTTGTATAATGTCTGGCGAGTT
Organism: Cecropterus toxeus; assembly: GCA_018249875.1. Lineage (NCBI taxonomy): Eukaryota > Metazoa > Arthropoda > Insecta > Lepidoptera > Hesperiidae > Cecropterus > Cecropterus toxeus. The sequence continues at coordinate 9,044 of DWNE01003862.1, forward strand.
CAACTCCCGTCCCTGGCGGCGTAAGCCCACGCTACGCCACTGGCGGTAGTAACCTAAGAACAGTCCAACTGACTAACGTTTATTTCCTAAATATACATCATATAAGCATATATTTTACGATCAGCCCGTAAAAGATAGATACATAACAGGAAGTGGTTGAATAAATTACCCGTGCGGGGCACATGTGTTCACTTGAAATTTCCTTCTGCCATCAGAAACCGATTTGGGCCCCGATTCCTATTTTGGCTTGCAAAGTTATTATGCCATTATTTTTATTTTGCTGTTCAACAATTTGAGGACCGTGTTATTGATTTACATAAGTAATGCATCTAAGATTTTAAACTGATGTTAATAGGAACATAATATGTTCTTTTGTAACATGCAGTTCACCTGATGGTAAGTGATTGCTGCCGTCCATGGACATCTGTAAACGACAACTTCATATAGAACAGGAGTTCTATATAAAGTCTATCACAGATGCGTTGCTACTCCCGAGGACTGAGATGTTCGCTTCATATATAAGTGAGTCGGCAACCACACCCTTCCAACGAAACGCAAGAACTGCTTCACGCTAGAAATAGATGTGGCGCTGGTACTTCCTCGATCGAACTACACTGATTCTACCACCTTCAAAATTTAGTACCGCGACCCGTATGGCAAAAAGGTCACCATGCCGGTCTGACACGCAGTGGGTTCCGGGTTCGATCCCGGGCCAAACAGACTGAATAATGGATTTAGATTTCTGTTCTGGGTCTGGGTGCTTGTATATTCGTCTATGTGTCTTGTGTGTCCATGGTACTCACGATATAGGAGAAAATCCTAGTGTGGGACTATGATTGTAGAAAGCGTTTTTATAGCGTTATAGCGTTAAGAGTAGCATTACACTCTGTACTCCCGCTGTATTGCTACTAGTTCTAAAGGTAGAATCTAAAATCTAGAAAGCTAAAATCTTTTAATTTGACTTTATTTTTTATCAGATTAAAGCAGCAAACGAGCATGCGGTCCACCTGCTGGTAAGTAGTTACTGTCGCCTATGGACATATGTAAGCAACATCATATCTAGGATTCTGTCTGAAGTCGATTACAGATGCGTTGCGACTCACCAGGACTAACAGTGTCGCTTTATATAAGTGAGCCGGCAACTATTATTATTATAAGGCAGATACATCCTGAAAGATAAAATCTGTGGCAATCTCATATCTCTAAAATAGTGTTGACAAATGTCCACGAACAAAAATTATTTTTTATCAAGTTAGTTGCATAACTATAACTTAACTGAAACTATTATCTTTTGACTTAAACTAAAAAGATTTATAGATCACTTTGTAAAGTAATTCCTTATCAAAGTTGTACATATAGCCAAAATACAGTATAACTAACTTTAGAACTGAGGCCATAAAACCCGAGGATGTAATAACCATCTGAATTTGAAAAGTCGATGACGGAGTTTGAGCCTGTTGAAGGGAGGGCAGGTAAATAGCTTTGTACGGTCACAGTTAAAGCGATTTTTATTCTGTACAAACATTTTATCCTTTAGGGTAAGAATATCAAAATATCTTTTCTCAGTGGACATTATAATAAATTAATATAAAAAGGTATTTTTAAAAACAAACTTTTTCCGTACTGTATTGAATTCTACAAATTAAGCTCTTTCACTTGATACCATATTGGTATATTTTTATGTACTTACAAACGGCTTGACTATAAAAAACTTATAATATAGGTACATGTATATTTTTTTATTTAATTATGTGATTATTAATAAGACAAGTCATACTTAGATAGTAAATAGAATATTTTTATGACGTTGAAGTAATTAATGAGAATTCAGTTCACATAATAAGTGGTTGTTGTAAACGCTTTTTTTATAAACGCTTTCGACACTCATAGCCCCACACTAGAATTTTCTCCTGTGTCGTGGGTGCCAAGGACACACACAAAGACGAATACACAAACACTCAGACCCAGAACAGAAATCTTAATTCATCATCATTCTGTCTGGCCGGGAATCGAACCGGTATGGTGACCGCTCCGCCACGCGGATCGTACACAAATATTCTACGTCGCGGTAATTAAAACCTGAATTTAGATGAAAAATATAAAATATAATGGTTAAGGCGTACAATGTCAGAAACGCATGGCGACATAACAATAGGTAACAATGACAAAGGGCAAAGTGAGTACAATGAGATTGACAATAATTAAAATAGTCGTCTCGTCCCGTCGTAACCATCCCTTCGAGAACATTGCCCTTTTAATAAAGCTATAATTCGTGTGTTAGGGAGTCACTCTGATAATGGTATGGTGTTAATAATTTTAAATGAAAACGTCTTTATTACCCGGCGGCGTTAGAAGAAGCGTAATGTTTTTCAAGAGTACGTACGTATGTATTTATGTATGTATGTATGTATGTTTGTATGTATGTATGTATGTATGTATGTATGTTTGTATGTATGTATGTATGTATGTAGCGCACGCGCTACAGCCCAAACGGCTTGACGGATTGTGCCGTATGACATATCCTTAGAATTGTCTCAGTTAAACAGTCTTGTGTGTTACTAGTTTAAAAGTCAAAAGGTAAGGTAAAGTTTGAGGGTGGCAGAACCCTTTGTGGTTCGACGTCGGAAGCACCACCGCCACACCCATTTCTGCCTGAAGACAGCATGTTATGCTCTGTGGTATGGTCTGAAGGGTGTGGTAAATATGGAGACATGCAAATCCAAGGCGACTTAGTTCTCCAACCTGAGGTAAGACTGATCTTATCTGGAGTTGATAACAGATGTCCATGGGCGGCTTCGTTTGGACACCAATTTATATAAAAATGCATTTCACTACCCTTAAACCCTTCGTAATATTATATTGGTAAAATGACTTATTTGTAATTTGATTAATGATTTATTTCGTCGATATATGTATATTTTATTAAAAGCTTTTATTTGACTTGCAATGTTTGTATGTATGTTTGGGTCAAATCTTGCAAGCTAAATTTAACCCACTTCTCAGTGTCTGACTGAGCTGAAATTTGGAGCACACCTTTAGTTCTGATGACAATGCAATTATATGTAATCAATATTGTTATAATTCCAAAATGGCCGCCGCAACAAAATGGTGGAATACATATTTTTGTCCAATCCACACAATATGGGTATCAAGTGAAAGAGCTTAATTTATAAAATTCAATACAGTACGGAAAAAGGCTTGTTTTTAAAAATACCTTTTTATATTAACTTATTTCTATTTGTTAATAAAAGTGTAAGGATAAGCGATTGGTAAAAAAAATATAAGTAATTTATAAAGACCTTGCCTCCTACAAGTAAATGAACTGATTTGAATCGAAAAATATAAGGTTCTTTAGTTTTTTAAACTTTATACTTTTCACAACTTTTCATTCCAGTCTTTATCGTCGCGAATTATCCTAGCACTTATCGGTGCGTACTTAATTTGTTTAGAATCATATTACTTAAGTTTCTAATAATATTTTGGCTACAAAATGAACAACGCTGAAGTTCTAGGAAACTTTAATTTTCTCTATTGTCATGGAAACTGAATTGCTAAAAGTTTAAGCTTCGTTTTATGTAATTTATGGCGATAATTGAGTCTTTATCTCGCCTGGTGTTCTAACAATGAAAAACACGAATGGTTTTTGGATCCTATACCCATTAAAAAGTTCATTCCCATTTAAAAGTTACTGCGTTTTTCCTGTCACGCGGGATGGATCCACATTGCGTCTTGGTTAACATGTATGCTACGCGCGTTAAATTGTTTTGATTGATACTTTTCATTTAATTGATACTTTTCCTGTCATGTAAATGACACGCATGCCAAACGTGTAGAGATTATGGCTGGTTAAATCACACGAGTGAATCGTTTCTGAGATAAGGGTGGGAAAACAGTCTATCTTCGCCTATTCTTTAAATTAAAAAAGGTTTTAGTTGCCTAATTTGTTACTTAAAAGTATTTTATTAATTGTGTTGCGTTAATTGCCTGTTTTGGATTGGTGTATTTGAACTAACACATACACACGCGAGCGACCTTTCATAGGCTCCATTGAATTTATTTTGATGAACGGAATGCTAAGAAAAACTTATACACTAATACAATATTTATACAAATTACTAGTCAGTAAATTTTCGAGTTTTGCAGACAAATATTTTGAAGGTATTTTTTTTATTTAAATATAAAATAAATATCCAATCAATGGTACGCACGCTAGCACTAACACCATACCTCACTCCAGGCGGCAGTTAAGCGATTACAGAGAGAATGTTTAATAACAAACGTAACATAGTTGAATAATTTACTATGAATAATTGGACCGGCAATTAATTACAATTCCGTACCTATTTAGTATGTGTGGGATTTCGTATTGTGCATAGAATTCACAACGGTTCTATGACCGGTTGGCTTGGGACCGTATAGCAACATAGCAATAATTACAAATGGTTCTGTGGAAAATAAATTTTAACGCTTAAGTGAGCGTCTAAGTTTGCTTAATTTCAGCGTGTAAAGAAGTCGTTACAAACTTTCTTCAAGTTCCTCGCGGCCCGAGTGTCGTTAAACTGTAAAGCGTTTGATACAGGAGACCGGTTTTAATTATTCGCGTTAAGATCGACACCTGGTATGAATATTAGAAACTACATAGTGTTTTTGTACTAGAACAAAGTCGTTCTAATCTAGATGTAATAAGCTAAATGTAATAATTATGTTGTTTTGAGGGCCATTTCAAAGAGTGAATTGCAACAATTACCTTCCAACTTGCACCCATATTTCGAGGCTTTATAAGATCGGACTCATATTACTTACTATAATTCTTTTTAATGCTCAACGCTGACGGTTATGGTTATTTGACAACCCGCATGGCAGAGCGGTCACTATACCGATCTAACGCGCAGTGGGTCCCAGGTTAAATCCCCGGCCAGACAGGCATCTGAATGATGAGCTTCGATTTGTGTTCTGGGTCTGGGTATTTGTGTATTCTTCTTTGAGTGTCCATGGCACCCACGTCACAGGAGACAATCCTACTGTGGGACTATAAGTTTAGAAAGCGTATTTTTATGGTCCCTAACGATAAAGCCTTGAAGCAATTGATTCGGGCCTTAGATACCTTTTACTCGCAAGAATATCTTAGATCAAAGCTATATCAGTATATCGTTTTATACCAGCTTCAAACCAAATACGACCAGATTCCAAGTCTACGCCGTTGTCGAATCACAAATAACATTTGAAAATGAGTTTTAACGCTTGAGCGAGCAATACTAAATAACATAACTAAGTTTTACTCGCGCGAATATATTCAGAGAATAAATTATAATAATATATTGTATCATACTTCAAACCAAAGAATACCCACTGAATTACTATCAAATCACAAATTAAAAACCTTTGAAAATGAGTTTTAACGCTTGAGCGAGCAATACTAAAGTTACTTAGTTTCAGCGTGTAAAGAAGTCGTTGCAAACTTTCTTCAAGTTCCTCGCGGCCCGAGTGTCGTTAAACTGTGACGCCTTTGATACACGAGACCCGGTTTTAATTATTCGCGTTAAGATCGACACCTGGTACTAGTCTGTGTTAACGTAAATTTTGCGTGAGAATTGTATTATTTTTAATACAGTAAATTTCAATATTTTTACCCGACTGCGTCACAAGGAGGGTAATGTTTTTCGAGCGTATGTATGTATGTATGTATGAATGTATGTATGGATGGATGCATGTATGTATTTATGTGTATGTATGTACATATGTGTGTTTGTTTGTATATATGGATTATGACGTATGACATAATCATTAGAATCGCCTCAAATTGCATAGTCATATAGGCTATATAATTAAAAAAATGGCGCCTGGAAATAAAGGAAAGGGGGGGAGGAGGAATATTTAATGTTTTTAACAATGTTACTAATTATATCAAGATCTTTATATGATATAAGAACTCAAAAAAAGAAACGTACAAGACGTAAGGTAGATCGATTTTGCAAATAGTACACGCCAATGGTATTTCCCATTATCGCAATTTGCCGTGACCAAGATCCTTGCAACTGTCTTAAATCGTTAAATACCGCCTATCATAAGTACATAGACGAATTCTGGATTAATGCTAGTCTAATTTTATATAGGATCTAAATATATGAAAATATTTTCAAGAGTCGTTGTCATCTGATTCAAAATTTATTATGTTACCAATATATTATTTTTGAATAAATGTCATGTAAGAATATCATCGCACTATTATTTTTATTTACTGAATCTTCGCGACTGAATATCATGGACATCTGTAATATGAAAGACGTAAAATAAGAATTCAATTTGAGATCAGCCGCAGTTGAGACGCTTTGGCACACCTTTTAGATCAAAACACAGCAAAATTGCTATTATTACATAGAAAAAGGTCTTACAACGGTGCCTTCAAAGTCGCACCACAAAGGGTTCTACAATCTAAAGTAAAGATAATTAAATTAGCAAAAGTTGAGATACCGGCCAACTTTTAATTTCCGAAACAGTTGTAGTCAGAACGTCTTCAACTTTCTCCAAGTAGGCCGGGTAGGGATGTGAAAAAATAAACGATTATTTATTAAATCGATTATTTTTTTGAATATAATCTATTTTTATCAATCGATTTGTTGACTATAAATAATCGATTTAATATTAATCGATTTTTATTGAACACCATACTTTTGATACAGCGCCATCTAGTGCCTAGCAAACAAACAGTCATTAGATATTTTAAATAGGGGGTGCTTTAAAAAAATATTTATTCGTTTAACTTCAAACTTGGTTTTTAATGAAATTACTAATATAACCCATTGATTTAATGTGCGTGTGAGTTTGCTTTATATTTTTTGTGGTGTTTTGCATGAAAAATGACAATTAAATGACCAATTATTATTTAGGGGGCTAACTTTATAATAAAAAATCGATTATTATCGAAGTTTACTTCTTAAGTACGATTGTTTAAACAGGCGCAATAACATTAAATTGAGATTTTATAACATTTATATAAACAAGCT
>DWNE01003863.1:0-16046 GCA_018249875.1 Cecropterus toxeus
AGTTTTATACAACATTTAAAGTAATGTAAACGGACAAATTTAATAATTAATAAAATTTACTACACGAATATAAAATACATATACATATTTTATCGGAACACTTTCATATCAGACGGCCATCTTAGTCCTCGGGAGTAGCAACGCATCCGTGTTCGACTTCAGATACAACCCCTGTTCTATTTAAAGTTTCTCATAAATGCCATGAGCGGCAGTGACCACTTACCATCAGGTGGACTGCATGTTCGTTTGCTGCTCCAAACTATAAAAACATTAAATATAGTAAACTTCATCTAGAATTCTAAACTTTAAAAAAGAGTTCCAAAAAGTTATATATCCTTAGGAAAAAAGTAATATTACCATATCAGGATCATTCCAATGTCCTGGGCCGTGATACCCACTGAGTTGGTCGTACCGCGATTGGTAATGGCGAATGATGGCTTTCACCGATCCCCATGACTTCACCACGTCGTGGTAATTCCTCCACATGTTGCAATATGGCACTATGTCTTTGTAGTTTGGCTTAAACAGTTTGGTTGGACGTCAAATAGACTATTAATATAAAAATAGATTATTATATATTATATTTTAGGGATGTGTCCCTAGGTTCGAGTTGGAAGGTGCAACCTCAACCAGTGCCTCCATATTGTGACAACATTCCTACTTAAAAATACTGTATTTTGTACAAAATTACAGTAAACGACAGTTTAAAGAATTTTGAATTGTAGGTAATTTACGACGATGAAAAAAAATCTAAAAAAAAAAATGTGTTCGTGCAATTTGTCGACTATAAATCAATTATATAGCCTGTCACTCTGAAAAGGACATGATTCTGATGATATATATCATATATCATATGACACAATCCGTCAAGAGATTTGAGCTGTAGCTGTCAAAGACATACATACAAACATACACACATTTGAAGTAGTAACATTGTTAAAAACACTAAAAAAGAAATAGCGACTGTTTTAAACGTTTTTGTAGTTCATAATGATGTATTTAATGTAAAACTTTATACGAGATTTCGTCAAAATAGTTAAGTAAAAGTATTATAACATATATATTTTTAGATTGGTCTATTTACTAGCTTTCATTTGATACCCATATTATCATGATAGTGAAACAGTCGTTCGTTCTCCCCCCATTTTCGCCTACTGGCAGGCGCCATTTTTAAAAATCATATAGCTTATGTCACTTTAAAAACTGAGACGATTCTGATAATATATCATAACACAATCCGTCAAGCAAAAATGTAGCGCGTGCCAAAGAAATGGACATACATACATACATACAAACATACATACCTAAAAACATTCATATATATGTACGTTCGTAACACGTTACCGATCTTCTGAGGCAGTCGGGTAAAAAGCTATTAGTGCAAAGAGAAGAAGACTACAAAATAAAACTATATGAAATACCAGGAGAACATAAAACGAAGAAACTCTTATCTAGCGTTCCATCAGGTTCGTTCTTTACTGGTAATAAAGAATTTTAACATAAACCAAGCACTCAGTGTTTACGTACAATAAAAATATAAGATCCTGAGTACTGTAATAATGCGGAACGGTAAATTAAGGCAACTACGCTACGCTAGGTAGACTAATGAGAGATATTTAGCTTGTTCTTAATGGTATACACTTTATGTTACACTAATTTAGTAAAAAAAAATGTTTAGGTTGAAACCAGTATAGTTCGACAAGAGAGGTACCACCGCCAAACTTATTTCTAGCGAGAAGAAATTCCTGCGTTTAAGTGGAAGTATATGCCGGGTCACTTATATATGAGGCGACCGTCTTAGTCCTCGGGAGTAGGAACACAAAAATATGTGATCGAGTTCAGATAGAATCCCTGTTCTGTATGAAGTTGCTTACAGATGTCCATGGGCGGCACTTACCACTTACCATCAGGTGGACGGCATGTTCGTTTGCTACTTGAATATGAGGAGAAAAATAGGATTTTCTCCTGTGTATCAAAATTAGCATTTCTTTTGTGGGAACCCACTCACTGTATCAGTGTTGAAAACGTTAAGCGTTATTACTGAAATTTTGCAATCCAACGTTTTCTCTCTTTGTCGTACGTATAAAAATAGCTTTATTTCTTGTTTCCACTGTTGAATCTATGTTGAATTTTTATTACATTGAGTTACGAAGCATCCAAACGAGCATGCAATCCACCTGATGTATTACCATCAGGTGGACTGCATGCTCCACATAACCATTAGGTTACTGCCATCCATAAACATCTGAAACTTCACATAGAACAGGGGTTCTATCTGAAGTCAATCACAGATGCGTTGCTACTACCGAGGACTGAGATGGTCGCCTCATATAAAAGTGAGCCGGCAACCACACCATTCCACCTCACGCAAGAACAGTTTGAAGCTAGAATTAGATGCGGCGGTGGTACCTCCCCGGTCGAACTACACTGGTTCTACTCCCTGGAGAAGTTAAGTAACTTATTCCGACCGTGGCATACATTTTATTACATAATTCTTGTAATACTTACAGTTTTTTCGTGAATAAACTCTATGTAATACGGCCAGCTGCACGAGTACACCATAGGCCTGCCAGTATCATTTAAGCTCTTCCCGAATTTTATGTACGCTGCGAATATAAAGCCTTTATTCATGTATACATTAGCATTTATTGCTGTTCCCGGGTAATGGGCAAGTTAAGTATCAAAAGAATTGTTTGGGAGGAGTTTTTGGGGAAGGTTGAAGTGTTTTGCATAATATAGGTTGTACGAGCGTGCAGTCCACATGAGTGGTAAGTGGGTACTGTCGCTTATGGAGATCTGTAATCAACCCTTAATGAATTAGAGTTTCACCTGAGCAAGTTAGAACGTCGCCTATGTGTCTGCTTATGTTTCCCACGAACAAATAGCATTAATCACGTGGTGTTTTTTTTTTTGGAAAATTTAACCTCCCCCCCACTTTGTTATACATTGTGAGGTTTAAGACTCCCCCCCCCCTTTCCCTATATTACTTGTATTTTATTTTATTTGAAGGAAGTAGAACAGAATAGAAGGATTTTATGACCAATACATTTCTTTAGAACAGCGGTCGGCAACCTGCGACCCACTCTTTGCGGCCCCCGGATCTTCCTATAACCTTTTCTTGTTTCTTCAAATCAAAACTTATCGACTTAATATATAGACAGTAATTCTATACGTCTTATTTATCACCGACAAATTCCATAGACTATCTCTGCCGTGGCGAATATTTCGCTTAAAGGTTGCCGACTTCTGCTCTAGAGCAACACAAAATCAAGAACATAGAGCCGAAAACACGAATTGGCTACCTGAATTCAGATACTCTTCGCCCACAAAGCACCCATCCACTTTGATGTAATCAACTCCCCATTCAGCGAATGTCTTCGCGTCGACGTCAAAATGACCCTTTGAGCCAGGGTAGTGCATGCACGTGACATCTGCTATGTTTGTGTACATGCCGAATTTTAGACCTCTAGCGTGAATCTAGGATTAGATAGCTTTCATGTAGAACAAATATCATGTGACAATAACGCAAAAACTTCTTTTTAATAGTACATGCTATGCTATGTTAACTAGTAACATCATTAAAAACATTAAAACAAAAACGACTGCTTAAAACGATTTTTTTCTTCATAATGATATATATTTAATTTAATGTATATGACTTATATGTTATGGCTGGCTAATATGTTATATGACTTTAACAAAAGTCATATAACATAACATAATAGTGAAGTACAATTATTATAATATATATATTTTTAGATAGATCTATTTACTAGCTATCATTTGTCATAACCATAATGTATAGTGTATAAAAATGGTCCCTTCTTCCTCTATTCCCAAGTGCTATTTTAAAAAATATATAGCCTATGTACACTGAGACGATTCTAATGATATGTCATATGTCACAATCCATCAAGCCGTTGGGCTGTAGCACATGCTAAAGAAATGGACATACAAACAAACATACATATGCTCGTAAAACATTAACCTCCTTCTGACACAGTCAGGTAAGACAGATTTCAAGATAAAACAAAAGAAACTCATAAAAAATTTCAGCTTATTTCAATTAAAAAAAGATAACTTTAAAATATAATACCAATTCAATTTGAACTAAGTGATTTAATTGTAACTAAATGATCCTACAATGCACTACAGGTATTGAATAATTATGAATTGATAAGAAACAATTAACTTCAATATATATTTAAAGATGTTTTTAGAATGTAGAAATACATATATTTAAAAAAAAAATAACTTATTATTCAGTAACATATCTTTAAACTAGTATTATAAGTAACAAAAGAAAAAACCCAACTGTATGAAACAATTTGTGTTCATGATGATATATCTAATTCAACGCTTTATATGAGTTTTAGACATTATTGCGCCACACCTATTTCTAGCATGAAGCAGTTCTTGTGTTACGGTGGAAGGGTGTGGTTGCCGGCTATCTTTTATATGAGGCGACCATCTCAGTCCTGAGAGTAGCAACGCATCTGTGGTTGACTTCAGTTAATAACCCTGTTCTATATGAAGTTGCTTACATATGTCCATAAGCGGCAGAAACTACTTACAATCAGGTGGGCTGCTTGCTCGTTTGCTACTTCATATTTATAAAATAATAATAATAATATAGAAAGTGCCATACTAACATAATCAGCTAAGTACTTCATTCCATTGGGAAATCTCTTTCTATCAGGCACAAGACGTCCATTGCTATCTCTAGTTTTCTCCGACCAACAGTCATCTATAACTATATATTCATATCCTGCCTCTTGATAGCCCTCAGTGAAGAATGTGTCTGCTACTGATTTTATAAGTTTCTCACTGTAACAAAAATAATTAAATCATATATTAACGAAATTAGCTAATTGTTGCAAGAAAGCAAAATTGTTGTTTCTTGAAAAAATACAAATTTAAGTTATATGCAAAAAATCAATTACATTAATCTTGGACTGGTTTCACAGATTACATATAGTATTTCAATTTAAAATTCTATATTGAACTATATAATAAGATACTAGTAAACTGTAAACCATCTAATTTAAACGATGATTTTTTTATGTAGTTATTTTACCTAAGACTCTCTGCCTGAGATTGTACATAAATAATATCCCAAAAATTTAAATACGATAAAATAGCTTTACTTTTAAAGCCTTTTGAAGGTATGTTTTTGTATATTGTGTTAAATAGACCAGACTATCGTATTCAAACATTTACGACGATATGGAGAAATGGAAATATTATTTTCTCAACTAAGATTCAAGTAAACTGTAAAACCCGCAGTAAAAGGTGTTTTACTTACTCCAGACATTTTTCAGGATCCTTATCACAATCAACACTGCACAAAAAGTAACCCCAAGACATCCACCCCATAGGTGGTGACCTAGCCAGTCCATTTTCAAGTAGCTTCACCACATTGAAAAAACACGCGAAAAATAACACCACTATCCATAATTCCGATATAGCCATATTTAATTAATTATAGCTGTAAAACGCTAACACATTTCAAAATTTTAGCATATTATTTTTTCCTAATTCAAATGGTTGATACATAAATTATAAACTTTTTATTTTAAATGATAATTGGCTTTTCTTTACTAAAACAGAACTGCCACACGTCAACCATTTCGCACTTGTCTTAATCCTGTAAGTTTGTAGTCGTTGTAATTAATAAAGTAATTTAAGATATGCAAGCAAATCATAAAATATGGTCGTTCTTCCATTTGAAATTGTTTACTGTTTACATTGTTTACAAATACAAAGAATGAATTTTTAATTTTGACATTAACATTTTAATGTATACGTCAATCTAAGGAGTAATAACGGCCTTGGATTCTTTCTTTTCAGACCAACTTTTTCTAATGTCAATAAACAATATTTGCACAGCTGGCGCAAATATTATTATCAGACGTAGAAACTATAATATAACTGCGTAAAGGTGACATTAAAATCATTAATTCTACTAAAAATAAAAGTAAAATTAGGGCTACTCACTGTTACTTAGACATTAAATTCAATGAAAATAATTATAACGAACAAAACAATAAAAAAACATAAGAAATTATGTTCCATCATTATCACAACAACATAAAAATATTATGGCCATAGGCCAATATGCCCGGCAATACGTCGTTTTATTTATGAAGTTATTTATATAAGATCGTTTGAAAAACAAATAATTAATACTAGTGCCATCTACCCAATTCTCTCGATTGGCTGAATTTTAATATAATAATCTTTGTGAAATGAAATAAAATACTTCTTTGTTTGAACACATTACGAATGTGTTGTTTCAAAATAAACAACTTAAGTTATTTCGCTATACGATGTTTACTTATATTACTTGCTTGTCTTATAATTGATGTTGTTCTTGGAAAATGATGTATAAATTATAAATAATTATTTTACCCACAATTTTTTATTGCTACATTAAACAATGTCTGCAATACGAAAGGTTAATTTCACGGATTTATTTGTAGAGCAGGTACCTACAATAAACAAAAGCTGTCTTTTCTTATAAAACCCTCGTGTTCGAAGCATTACGATCCTATGAAACATCAAATGCAAGACGTCACGTACGCGGAGGCAATCGGCGAACAAAATAAAAAGTAACAGAAGTCGATCCAGACGATTTAAGTAAAGGGTCGGACGACCCCGGCCTGCGTGTTATAGCTCTTACTGTTTCGGGAAAGTTGGAATGACAGAAGTAGGGAGTTGTTTCTATGCGATACAATGTACCATAGTATATATGTATCTGTAGCATCTATCATGGCGGAAAGATAAGTTCAACTCCGATTTATTTTTGCAAATACACGCTAAATAATAATAATAAATAAGTAACCTATAAGTATAATAATTTTTATGTATTTTTACTTTTCATGCAACTGACAGATGCTTATTTAATCAACCTATTTTATCAGACAATCTTTAATAAATAAGAAATTGTTATGAAAACAATCGACTCGACTCCTAAAACAGTTGTATTCTTTGTTTTCTCTTTTTATAGGTTTAATTTTTTAAAATTGTAGGTCATTTCTCTCTTAAAACTGGAAGAATTATAATGATACGTCATATGTTACAATTTGTCAAGCCGTATAGGCTGTAGCGCGTGCCAAAGAAATGAACATATTAATACACATACGCTCAAAAAACACTAACTTACTTTTGACACAATCGGGTAAAAAGTAGAAATGATAAAAATATGAGCTATCAAAGAGTATTCAAAACTAATAACCTCTAAAACGCATGATGGCCACCATTCAACCAATGTCTATTAAGGCAATATAGTATAAGCAAACTAAACTGCAAAGTAAAGGTAAAACAGCCATGGTAAGTTATCGGTGGTTTCCGTGATCGTGCGATATTTATAACTCTCTAGAGCTCCGAACATTGATTCAGTTCCGTATATTCGGCAAAAGGGCTACAAGTTTAATCCAATAAAGAAAAGTAACGTGTTTGTTTACCTTATTACCTTAAAGTTAAGGTTGTAACTATATTATCGTTTATAATTTTCATTCTAGAGCATATATAGTATTATATGAATTATTAGTATGCTAATAGTGCCACTAGTCAGCCATTTTTTTATTTTTTTACTTATCATTCAGTTTTAGCTCAAGCTTCAGATTGGCACCACTGATGGATCCAGGGAGACCTAAGGAGTTCAAGCTCTTCCTATCGAATTCTATAAGCAAGTAGTACAGTGCATCCGTTACCTTCAAAGGGAATGCATAATTATAGAAATAGACGTAAGAAACAATATTATTCTTTATTGGAAAAAAGATCACGTCAAGTCACGCCCTTCTCCCAAACGAAATTCCTGAATATTAGAGTGCATTAAGCGCTGGTTCCTACTTTTCCCTATAATTATTACTATTTTTATCCTACAAAACAAGCAGTTGTACATAGTAAGTAGGATATTTACAGTCGATACTTGCATTTAAGTTATGCCTCTATACCAACCTACCTCCTAATGACAAATAATTATTATAATACGTAGTAAGTACATGACTTAATGGTGTCAGTTATTATGCCATAACCACACTGCTACGCTACACCTTACGTAAAACTACTAAAGGCATAACTTAAACTTACAAAGTGCCTTGCCACTTTGCTGTTTGCCGCAGCTATTTACACAATTCTCCAGACACTTATTCGATTTCCGTAGACAACGCAATTTTTATGCAGCTGCTCTAGTTCTGTTTGTCTATGTCAAGGCGAGAATTCAATTTTGTTGAATGCTACCTCTGCCTTTTACAAAATATTGTTGCTTTGTTATTGAGAATGATGATAAGTTATTTATCTGACTTTCTTCCTATTTTTATTTAATACTAGTTTAACAACGAGCTAGAGCGATATAGAATGAATAATTGAAATTCTTTCAAATAACCGATTATTATCAGGAATGTTAGTTGTAATATTATGTAATAGGATTATTATGTTAGGAATATTAATTACATTACATTAAGTAGAGTAAATAAGTAACTATTAAAAAATTCATACAAAATGCTTCGGGACAAACATCCCGATCTACAACACTAAATCCCGATTTTTTTACCTTCTTCCTCAAATAAAAACAAATCGTATCTGGCAACACTGCTAGATCTGTGCCCTTAGGACAAATTCATGATGTTTCCTCTTAGCAATTCTCCAGAATACAATATTAATCTATAGCAACAATCGTTTACGTTTTCGCTCACACATTGCACGTTAGTGATTTCGTTCTTGGTCACACCTGGTAATAAACTGTGTAATGATGGTCGAAAACGTAAATAAATCAATATAAATTTAAAGTATATTTTAAGTAGGGTGTACGGTGTGGCGAACCCGTCGCCACGGCAAGCCTCCCCACGCCAACAATCAGGTTTACCTGCGTCTATGGATGTTTCACATCAACAAGAATTGATTTGAGGAAACGCAATAAACTTGTTCTAAAGGCGCAGATCCTATAGTGTTGCTAGGTGCGATTTGTCGCTTGACTTAAACATACTATCCAATAGCAAGTTTTCGGATCAAGTGAGTAGTAATAGTAAAAGGAGTAACAGTACCGTTACAGCCATGAATTGACTTAGCCGTAGCATATAAGACATCTGGATGGTACGACTTCACAATATAAATACAGTTAGGGATGCGACTTGGCTGGGCAAAAATCGATTTTATAATAATCGATTTTTTATGTTAATTAAATAATCGATTTTCCTCAAATCGACGTATTTCCAAAAAAATAATCGAATGTTTAAAATCGTTTATTTATTGTTTTCAATTTTGGCGACCAAAAAAAAAATTAGTAATTCTAAGCTACGGAAAAAAAACGAAGTGTAAATAAAAAAACGATTATTTCAAAATCGATTATTTATGGTCAAGAGTTCTAAGTTCTAAAAACGATTATTCTAAAAAAAAACGATTTCTAAAACAATCGATTATTTTTTCACATCCCTGAATACAGTATCGTTTGTTGCAGCGATGTCCCCAAGCATGGCAAGCGATGGCATGGCGTGAGATGGCGCGGGTATCGCTCGCCGCGCTCCTCGCCGCACTGCTGGCGGCGGGCGAGCCGCGCGCGCCCACTCAGGACCCTGTACTCTTTGAGGCGGCTTTTCAAGGTATGATACACGCTTTCTACACTCATAGCCCCACACAAGGATTTACTTTTTACAGACCCAGAACAGAAATCTAAACTCATCATTCACATTTCTGTCTGGCCGGGAATCGAACCCGGGACCCACTGCGCTTCAGACCGGTATGGTGACCGCTCGGCCACGCGGATCGTCAATATATCATATATTTATATTTATCAATTTTTTCAAGGTAGAACGTTTACGGTTCAACCGGGGTGGTATCAACGCAACACCTACTAGTGTGAAGCGGTTTTTGGCTAGTACCATTATTATTTTTGAGTTAGGAAAGTATTTCCTTATAACAAGAATAGAATCCATTATAATATATGGCTCACGGGTTAAGACTTTTGAAGCTACGACAAAAAAGTTCGTTTTACGTGCATACACAACACATAATATAAACACACATGTTTTTATACACAAACTGAGTATGAATACTAAGTTTTTTGTAGTTCAAAATGTGGCAATAAAGTTTTATGATCGATTCGGGCGACACCACAACTCTGAAATGTGTTATGAAATCTATAGTTTCCTTAAATTCAAAATTCGAACTGAACCAGAAACTGAAATTTGTATCAGGACTATCTGAAATTTTCT
Source organism: Cecropterus toxeus (assembly GCA_018249875.1). Classification (NCBI taxonomy): domain Eukaryota; kingdom Metazoa; phylum Arthropoda; class Insecta; order Lepidoptera; family Hesperiidae; genus Cecropterus; species Cecropterus toxeus. The sequence goes on from DWNE01003863.1 coordinate 10,215, forward strand.
CTATTAAGGAAAAAACATTTATCTGTCGAAATTAAAAAGAAAAAAAAAAACAAAAAGGAAATAAAAAGTAAGTAGGTCACTACCATATTTAACTACCGTCCTTAACAAAAATATAATATCATTTATTACATTTTTCAGCCCACTATCCCAAAGAGGGCCGGATCGTTGAAAATCCGCATTTAATTACACCCCGGACCGCGATTAAGCAAAGTTTGGAGACAAACATTGAACATTTTTAATCAAGTCAGCTCCCCGCTCTACCCTAAATTGAAGCTCGTAATTAGTCCGATGTTACACGGATAAAACCATTTTCAAGTGTTTAAATAAGGCGTTACGGTTTATTGAACGCGTTTTTAAATGGAAACGGTTTTTATACGGATTTCCGGTTTAGAATGGTCACTGACAAACTTGGTTGAAGTTGGCAGACAAAGTTTAGTTATTTTGCAAAATGCAATGCATTACATTGCGTGTGTATGAGCCAAGTTTGAAATACAACGGTTGTAAACACTAGTTTCTCTTCTTATATTTTTCAATGAGACTTGACAAGTAATTTATATTTATTGAAAAAATGTGTGTGCCATTTGCACACGGCAGAAGTGAAACTTAATAATAATATCAATAAAATAGTTTATAATAAAAATATATATATTACGCTACAAAGCAATGCACAAAAAGGAGACCGAGAATATAAAATACTGTGTAATGTATACTATCTCGTGTTTCTTTCTTTATTATCAAGTTTCAAATCACAATGATTCTAAATAAGTTTCATTCCAAGAAACCTATTAAATTGCCTTTTTGTGCTGTTTCTAATGACCATTCTATGATTATTTGATAGTCGTATCTTATACAACCAGACGCTTAACACTTAATAAGTTCATACAAAATACATTTAATGAACCATTACCACATAACTTTCTTATAAGGAATTAGAACACAAACAGCGGAACTAGGAAGCTAAGTCAATATTAGACGTGATAATAAAGTATGGTAAAAGATGGCCGCTAGCTTCGCGATCGATAGACTGGACCGGTTTATCTCGGCGAAACTTTGTTAGATATTGATGTCGGCAACAAAGTTACATTATTTTGAGGAGCGGCACTTACAAGGGTTGTCTACACAACGATACATTTTATTGTATACGTTTTAACAGTGCTAGAACGAGTTTATTGCGTTTCCTCAAAAGAACCGCTGTATTTTATCAGATGATCTGATCGTAAGTGATTACTGCCGACCATGAAAATCTGTAAGCGTCTTCATATAGTACAATGGTTCTATCTGAAGTTGATCACAGATGCATTCCTACTTCTGAGGACTGAGATGGTGGCCTCAAATATAAGTGACCCGGCAACTACACCCTTCCAACGCTTTTACCAAGTGGTAGAACCAGTTTAGTTCGACCAAGGAGGTACCACCGCCGCACTTACTTGTATCGTGAAGCAGCTCTTACGTTTTTGTGGAAGAGTGTGATTGCCGGCTTACTTATTTATGAGGCGACCATCTAAGTCCTACGAAATAGCGAAGCATCTGTTTTCGACTTCAGATAGAACAGAGGCTCTATATGAAGTTGCTTACAGAGGTGCAGGTTGGGAGTGGCTACTTACCATCATGTGGACTGTATGGCCGTTTGCTGCATGTGTGTGCAGATGTGTGTGCGTGTGGTAATGTGTTAAAAGAAATGATGTTATTACGTCATATAGATTCAACAGTGGAAACAAGAAATAAAGCTGTGTTTATACGTACGATAAAAAGAGATAACGTTGGACGGCTGAGCGTTTACGATCGATGGACTGTTATCTGCGAGAAAACTTGGGGAAATATCGAAGTCGGTAACAAGTTGAATTATTTTGGGGATTGGCTAGTGCAACCGCCAAGTTGAATACGTCGTAGGGTCGCTGTAATTTATAGCTGTTTGATCGTAACTTTCTAGTGGTTGGAGGGTAAGTTATCAACGACTTTGTGATTTTTTCGATTCATAGTCAGAGTCAAGCATAGTAATAAAAACAAAAAGAAAAAACATTAGTGCAATATAAAAAATCAATAAAAACAACTGACTGTCATTAAAATCAAATAGAGAAACGTGGGCTGAACACAAGAAAAATAAATTGTTTTGAAGTAAAAATTGTAGAGATGAATTAATCAATATTGAACAGGTATGCCTTTGAGTATGTGTGAATGTTAGTGTGAGCTTGAGCGCGAGCGTGAGTGTATGTTTGCGTGCGTGCATCTGTATTTTTGTGTGTAAAAGTGTGTGTTCGTTCGCACGCGTATTTGTGAGTGTGCGTCTATGTATTTATGACTAGATGACTATAAATCGGAAACAAAAATTTAAGATGGTAGAACGTTTTTTTTTAAAGAAGGAGCAAACGAGCAGGCAGCCCACCTGATAGTAAGTGGTTGCTGCCGCCCATGGACATTTGTAAGCAACTTCATATAGAACAGGGATTTTATATGAAGTCTATCCTGTGATAGACGATGCGTTGCTAGTCCCGAGGACTGAGATGGTCACCTCATATAAAAGTCCACACCCTTCCACCGAAACGCAAGAACTGCTTCTCGCTAGAAATGGGTGTGGCGGTGGTACTTCCCCGGTCGAACTACATTGGTTCTACCACCTGGCAAAACTATTCGTGGTTCTGCTCCTGAAGGACCACCGCCGCACCTATTTCAGCCTAAAAACAGTAGTGTATAGCGCCGCTATGTTCTAGTCTGAGGGGTGTGGTAAGGGAGAATGTCTTCCTTACCACACCTCCCTTACCATACTTATCCGAGGTATTACGTCTGTAGCTAACCTCGAATAAGACTGGTCTTCTTTGGGGTTCATTACAGACGTCCATGGGTGGCAGTAACCACTTACCCATCACGTGGTCTGCATGCTCGCAAAAATCGGAAAGGAATGCAGTAAGATAGATGAACCATGATACTAAAAGATTATAAATCTATATCAGTTCGTAGCAAGATAGATGAACCATGAATCTTCATGTCGCTCGTCTATATTATCGCTAGAGTCCTCAGACCAATGACCCATTGTCCGCTTGCGATCAATCAAACTCGAAAATCGCTTCGAATAAGATATCTTTATTCACTCAATTTATGATAATAGACCTTGTAAACGGCTAAAGTTTCAAGAAACAGCCAAGTTCGAGAAATTCTGTAATGGAACTGTTCGAGCAATCGAATAAATGTAGGCTTTCTTATTTTACGACGATTGGAAAATGTTTTCTGTTACTAAGTTTGATTAACTGATCAAAATCATTCAAATTTAAATCAGTAGATTGTTTTTGCCTTCCACGATAAATTTACTATTCAACACAAAAATAATTTTCAATTCGAACCAGTAGTTCCTGAGATTAACGCGTTCAACCAAACAAACTCTATTGCTTTATAATATTAGTATAAATGCCTACTCTTTGGTAAACTATCGGGCTAGGAAATTTCCATCGGAACATATTACCACAACCTCAAACAACTCAAATGAAGCAACAGTTTAATTAAAAACACAGCAAAAACCATCTTTAAAGTCAAGCTTTACGCAACGTTGGAAATATTCTCAACACTTTTAATAACGTAATTTATGTAGCCGAAGCGCTTCTCAGGATTGAAGTCTCAAGTGAAGCACTCATATTTTCGTATTAAAATTAAACAAGTCTAAGTGTTTTCCAGGTATAACGAGTGTGATTTAAGGGAGCTTATCTATGTAGCGTGAAGCAGACTTTCGGTGAAAGGGTGTGGTTGCCGGCTCAATTATGTATGAGGCGATCATCTCAGACCTCCAGATATAATCCCCGTTCTATATGAAGTTGCTTACAGACATCCAAGGATGGAGACAACTTAGTTGGATTGCCCATTTGCTTCATTTTGTAGAAACAAAGTTTTTTTTTTTATAAATATGAAGTAGCAAACGAGCGAGCAGCCCACCTGATGGTAATTGGTTACTGCCGCCCATGGACATTTGAAAGCAACTTCATATAGAACAGGGGTTCTATATGAAGTCTATCACAAATGCGTTGCTACTCCCAAGGACTGAGATTGTCGCCTCATATAAAAGTAAACCCGGCAAATTACACCCTTCCACCAAAACGCAAGATCTGCTTACAGATATCCAATGGGCATGTAAGACAACTTACCATCATTTTGCCGGATTGCATGCCCATTTGCTCCTTCATTTTGTAGAAAGGAAGTAAATTGTTGCATGTATTTGAAGTAAAATTTATAAGGCGTACAATTATTTTGTATGTTCAATAAATAACCTGAAGAGTTATCGTAACTGACAAATTTAATGAAATAAAATGAAAAGTATTTTATCTTGTACCTATAGCCTACAATGGCTACGAGTTGTCAAATAAGAGTTTTCCTTACACTACTTCATATGGGACTACCGCACCTAAAAAGATCCGGTAAGAAGTTCAACGGGATTGTTATTCAAAATATCGTGGCCGTTCTTATTAATTCATTGTAACACAAAAATAAACAAACAATAACAAGACTGAAGCAACAGTTTCATTAAAAATGGGATAAAAACCTTCAAATCAAGCTCAGCGCAAACAGCGCTGGAAAGGTTTTCAACTTGTAATAACGTAATTCACAGAAGCCAAAGCGGTACTCATGGTTCAAATTTGGCAGCGTTACTACGAACTCCAATCGGAGTTTTAATTTATACTTCTATAATTAATCATTTTCTCTATAATTATGTCTGTATGTATGTATGTTTGTACGTATATCCATGTCTTTGACACGCGCTACAGGCCAAACAGCTTGATGGATTGCGACGTATGATATATCATTAGAATCGTCACACTTTGTATAGCGACATAGGCTATATAATTTTCAAAAATGGCGCCTAGAAATAGAGGAAAAAAGGGGCGGTTTTTTTTACTATTACGACAATATGGATATCAAATGAAAGCTAATAGATCCTAGGCTAAGAGACCTATCAAAAAATATATGTATTTTACTATTTTATACAATACTTTTACTTGACTATTTTGACAAAAAGTCATAAAGAAGCCAATATCTCAGAGATATCGAAGGCATTAGAATCGCCTTAGAAATGTATCAAATACACTTTTGAAGATTAACTTTCGTAATACAATATGAGCTTGTCTACCTACTACCAAAAATGGCAACTTAACTACAAACCAAAAAAATGTGTATGACTATGATTGTAATATTTACTCTACGAGTATACCAGGGATATACATATTCATACTTAAGTTTAAATAAATTGACGCTGGAATTTCAGTAACCCTTTACCGAGCTACCTTTTCGCGTAAAACTTGAGTGCGTCTATAAAATAAAGTGCAAAAGGTGGATTTGACGTGATGCTCGAGTACACGGAATTCTAAAAAGCCTGCCTAACGACGAGGGTGGCTTGCTTTGTGACGCCGAGCGCTAGGCGATCAATTCTGTAGGCATCTTTGTTCAATTTGAGTGTGTAGACTCGGTAGAGTTAGGTATATATATTTTAATAAAAGTAGAAAATAAATATAAGTAAGTTGATGAACACAGTCACCCACATACACACACACAGAGAAAGAAAGAGACTTATGCACGCACGCACGCTCGCACGCACGCGCGCGTACATACACAAACATGTACACAGAGGTGAGAGAGAGAAATAGAAAGAGGGAAATACGTACGATTGCTAACACGCACGTGTCAGATTCATAGTTGTTTAATTATAAAAGTCGAAGGAAGATATGTATAAAAAGCTTTATATATAGTTGATTATGAGATAACTATATATTTTTTTAGCAAAAGGTAGATATAAGAATAAGTAGGTAGACATGGGAACCACTATAAAAACATACAAAATATTTGGAATCATTTCAT
>DWNE01003864.1:0-16044 GCA_018249875.1 Cecropterus toxeus
TGTGTATTCGTCTTTGTGTGTCCATGGCACCCACGACACAGGAGAAAATCCTAGTGTGGGGCTATGATTGTAGAAAGAAAGCGTCTGGCAGGTATGTCTGAGTTAAGAACGATCCTAGAAAGCTCTTTCATAATGACTGACAGTTTAAAAAAATACGCATTCAACTTATGCACCTAAACTTCGAGGACAAAAATTAAGAATGTTATTTTATAGTAATAAATATTGTAAATAAAATATTAGAGTCACACGCATTTTAGTTACCTATTATTTCAGCGTGGAGAGTCACATGCCAGTGACGAACCGCTTAGCAATTCTGGTCGACGGTCACATATTCGACATCGACCAAATAGACAACTTGGTGGAGCGCTACAGTACCAAAGGCTACACGGTGGTAGTGCATCTGAAGAACGAAGTGGACGTCGCCAGAATATTTGCGAAGTACTTCAAAAGCTTCACGATTAACGACTCCACCGAGGTATTTCGTAGGGTTTTTTAAGTTTAATTGGAATTGACTCTACATCTACTTGAAAATACTCCAATACGTATAATTTGTTTGTACTATTAATGTATCAAACCTTTTGAAATCTATAGTTGGACATAGACTAAAAGGGGGTTTAATATTAGGGGTTTTTGATTATTATCACCGCGTCTGGCATGCGGGTTGATAACCGCAGTAGGCTGGTAACACCAACAGTGTTACACAGGACGACGTTGCTGGATACACCTGGATTTTTGTGTGTTGTTTCCTCCTATGAAATCCTTGGAAAGTTAGCGAGTGACGATATTCAAGACTAACAATACGCGGCAGTCGGATCTTATGTACTCGTCCGTGAAGTCCAAATTCCAGTATTCCAAATTCCAATATTCCTACCTACTACTCCTTGACCTTCCTTCTTCGCCCCTATTCATCCAGACTATAGCATATGTATTTTTTGCTAATGTTCAAAATGACAGAATTATTTTTTCCGAATAAATAATTATAAAAAAAAGTTTATAAATACTACACTTACCTTTCCTAACCTTACCTTAAAAAGTTTATAAATTAATTCCGAAATAATCTAACTTAATCAAAAAAGGATCCAATCCTTCAAAGTTGCAGGTCTCGCATGTGTTATGGGTTGCATTTGCAGATTATATCATATTTCAACAGGTCCTAGTTAACATACAAGTGCTGGATAGTGATCTGAACTGGGCGACCATATTCGAGAAAATGGAAACGCTGCAAGCAGAAAATCATGTGGTCTACTCATATGTCGTGTCAGCGATACCCATAGATTACATATATAATACAATTATTATCAACGAGACTGGAAAGAAAGCAGCGGGCAAACCCAAATCCTGGTGTCTAAAATACCTCTTACCACATAAACCAAAGGTCCGGCCCTCGAAGGAAAAATTAAGAGCCCTTATGCCATTTGAAAAGAAATACTATATAACTAGACTTAAGGAACTACCTTGGTCTGTTATATTTAACAGATAATTGTTAACTTTTTTATTAAAAATATTTTTAACTTTGATGCCACAAATGTTGCCAGCACCATCTATATAAAGGTTTGAGGTGTTCTTGACTTAATTTTAGATAATTTTGATGTAAGCATGTTTTGTTAATTTTAAGCAAGATGATTCTTGTAGGTATTAGTTAAATGCGAAAGCAGTGAACTAAGCTTTATTTAAATATTAAATTGGTAATATTTTAGTTGATTTAAATAATAAAGATAGTTGTGATGATTCAGAAGTTTTAATAGATATGTAATACTGGTTAATACTTGTTTTACATACAAAAGCATATATACAATTTATATCGTACACATATGAAAGTAGGATAGACATGAAGCAAGCTCTTGAAAAATGATTCTCAAGTTTACATTGACAGAGAAAGCAGTTGTACTACACTGAAGATTTTATTTGTAAGATTAATGTAGCAAATAAGCATGCAGTCCTCCTGATGGTAAGTTACTGCCGCCCATGGACATCTGTAATCAATTCCATACAGAACAAGAGTTCTACCTGAAGTTGATCTTCCTGAGGGCAAAGGTCGCTTCATATGGAACTTGGCATCCACAATGTTATACCAAAACGTAAGAAGTGGTGTCATTATCCAGAAAAATACCACTGAACAAAAACTACTAACTCTGCTAATGTAAACTTGGCATAAGGCATGGTTGATAATGTCTAAAAAGTCATTTACAATTTCATCGTATCTAATACAACATTATAAGTATGCGACCTAGCAGTTAATGTATTTCAGTTATCTATTTACAGTATAACGATATATTTTAGTGATCACTGAGATCAGACTAGATTTTTTTTAAATATAAATGTACTCTCAGGAGCTCAGTAGATTATAAATGGCCACTGCCACACAAAGATATTAATCAACCCCAGATTAGAATGTTACCTAGATTGGGCACAGATGCATTGCTCCATGAGGTTTTATTTTGAATTCCTCAGATAAGAATATTATGTTGATTTAAGATTTGTACTTGTCATGTTGATGATCATAGTTGGGGATGAATATGAGCACAGGTAGACATACGTAGCTCTTTAGTATGACATGCAAATTCCAAATTTAGTCTCGGTGACTAATGAATAGGTACTTAATGCGGTCATATTTTTTTCTCAATGGAAAGAGGTTGTCTAGTTGTCATTTCTACTTTTATAGCCTAAGATTACACTGCTTGATTTCTAAGTTCATCTATTTAATTACAAAATAATAGTCAAATTGATTATGACTAATATTACATACAAGGATTAGTATCAAAGTGTTGCTGTAAGTGATTTTAATTTTTTTTTTTTTAAAGTGTTAAATTGGTTTCTGATTTAAAAATCCATTGAACATAGAAATTAAGCATTGGGATGTTAGACTACAAAATAATGTTGCTTTGTTAACACCTAAGGTCATAGTAAATAAGTCCCAGAAGAAAATGATAGCTAAATGGTCTGGTGTTAGTTGTCTATGTAAATCAGTGGCCCCCACCTCAGAGACACAAGTGCTTACAAATTAAATAGATTTCCAATCGCCCAGTTAGTGCAATGTGGTATGAGACCTGTGCAGTTCAGCATTAGAGCCCCTAGCATGCGCCATCATGTTCTCTATCCTATTAGTGGTCTCTCGGACCATTGAGAAGTCAGACAGATCAGGCAAATCAAGAACAATATGAGCTGAGAGACGTTTATAAACGGAACTTGAGTCTTTTTTATTTCGTCTTGCTTCCTCATACTTTAACTGTTGTTTTAAAAATATTGACTGCTTCAACATGTCCTGTATGTTCTGGAAACTGGTTGCTGCACCATCCATTGATTTCACTGCACTGGAAGGAAAGAGAATGTTCTTATTATAACAATTATTTGATATGAAGTGTATTATGAGATCATTGTCATGTGTTATGCTTCATCTTCAGGAATTCCTAGTCTGATATTTGTATTGGGATGATTTGAATATGATTATGAAGAACTATATTACGGAATAAAAAGATAAAGAGTCAAAAGGTGGCCGCATGTGGCCAATCTGACACAGTTCTCTGGCATTTATATCTACTTCCATCCAGTAATAGTAATAAAGCTCAATTTAGATCCACCTGTTAAGATATACCTATCACTTCAATGAACTTCTTTACCTCAAGGCATGAGTATACGCAGTAAAACTTCGTGGAATTCCAAAGGAACTGGAGTCGAACCACACTGTCACTTTTAAATGTGAAAACATTTGATTCAGGACCACATTTTCTACAAACTGACGCTTCATTAAAACTCTTTACCTCAGAGCATATTCGACGTCGTAGCACCGTCCTTGCAATTCATGTTGTAGTTTCGTGACCTCTACTCGTCTCTCTACCATGGGCGGTAGAGCTTTTCTAACGTGTTCCTGGAGTCTATATAGCGCTAAAGACGGTTCGTTGGCGACTATGTGCATGTTTTCTGATATCCGCTCTGCAGCTGTAAAATTAAAAGATATTTATTATAAGGGGTGTATATCCGATATTTTTGAAATACATTAATATAAAAATGTACGTATGATATACATTTTTTCAAATATTTAGCTATCTATTATTTTAAATACAGACACTCAACTATGTAGGTAGGTACCTTCTTAAGTTTTTTTTATAAAATACATTTAAAGATCTACCTTTCTTAGCTTTTGCTTCTAATTCTTGATCTCCCTGATACACAAACGCCATAGTAGATATTTTTTTTGTAGATCAATATTGTATTTGTGTATAAATTGTGTAGATAATTATAATACCTCAGAATGCAATAGTAAACAAACCCAATGATCCCATTACAGTATATTTTTCCAATTTTGAAATTTGATTAAATGGATATGACAAATGTCAAATAATATGCATTAAAAAAAAATCCGGTTCTTGGCTTCGTGTCTTTTAGCTGAATATCACATTGCGAATTAATGTTTCAATTATAAATATTTATTGATAGGCATTAATCCGCGGAGCTCAAACCAAACAAGTTAGCAACACATATAATCTGCACGGAGCAAAAATAATGTAAGTTAATTTAAATTACGTGTATGCCTGTCCGTCCAACGGTCGGTCAGCCATTTTACTATATATTTTAATCTCGGGTTATACCATAATCTGTGGTCGGCCCACAGAGTACATTATAATATATGGGTCGGCCGGCCGGCGGAACCAGCTGACTTGGCGCATTTTATAAATTGTCAATTAATTCATTGGTTTATTTAAACGCATTATTGGATTTTAGTAAACTAGAGGTGATTAAATCATTGTAAACTGTTCTAACATATGCAAAAAAGATTTACGTAATCCGATTTGTATATTAGTAACTTTCTTTAATTACAGTAAAGTAATCTAATTTTGTTTCAAAATAAACTGCGTTCTTCTGTATTTTTGTATCACTATAGGAGGTAGGTATTTACTTATAAGTAAACGTTGACATTGCCTCTAAGTTACATTTAATATAGATTAAGATTAGGTCTATTATCTTTGTTATCTTATTGATTTATCAGTAACGTCTATCCTTGTTTCAATGTTAATCGGTCTTCACTGTAGGTTATCGACCATGCACATTGCACTTTGAAGTTTTGTATTTTATTGTCCGTTCTCAACTTAATACCAACTACTCGCGTTTTTACTATTTCTGTGTAAGTTACTAAGTATTTAATCTAATCTAAGTTTTTAATAAAGTAAAGTAAGAATTGGTTTTATTTTCAGAGTGACAAAAATATAGTTTTAAATTGTTAATTTAAAAGGCTTATGATTCGATTTATTTCTCTTTTTTCAGTTGATATGTGGTATTTTCGAGTGTAAATTATGGTAAGCTTTAAATTCCTTTATTTATACTAATTTTGTTGTGAGGTACTCAAAAAACTTTGTAAGGAAAAGCATGTCTACAATACAGTATCTTTGATATATTGTTATTTAGAATAAAGTAACTTATTATTGAAATTTTTGTGTGTTGTATAATTTCAGGCATCCAACTTAGTATCAAACATTGTAAGCACAGTACTTAATCCTATGTTCCCTATCAACATGCTGTTAAGGACATACTCTCTGTGTATTCTAATAGTGGATATTTCATGGGTTATTGTGAATGCCATGTATGCGGTAGCTCAGGCTGCATACGAAATAATTTGCCCTCCACCCATGAAGTCTCTGTCACAGGAAACTGCTATGGTAAAATCTTTTTTATGGTTTTTATTCATAAGTAAATAGTTTATTTCATTGTTTTAGTTAAAAAAAAAACTGCAAGAAGTGGGTATAAAGAGACTGTTTGTTACAACTGATTCATAAGAGACATAATCTGAGACATAATCTTTCTACCCACATTAACATTTACAAATCAGTTCTTATATACTCAATGGTAAAGAAATTATATTGTGATTGTAGATTACTTTTGAAAACTAGTAGTTCAATTTAATAAACAAATAAGAAATATTGATAATAGAGTACAAGAATTTTAAACTTCAATTTTGTTATCCTATCAGAACATCTTCTATCAATCATGGGTAGAAGTCTTAAATTATTGTGATTTATTATACTAGTCCATCAATCTTTAGTCCACAGGAAAACATCAATCTTCTATAGGAAAACAACAATTTATACTAGTACAATTACAAAAATGAAGCATTTGAAAGCATTATCTGATTAATGTTTTTAGTAAAGACATAATTTTAAAAACTTAAAATATGTACTTGAAAGACTTGAACGACAGTGTACTTGAAAGTTTTTTTACTAATTAATTGCCATATCGATGAAAATTTACAACAGTGTACTCAAAAGTATTTACTTGTAATTTATTACTATTTTAATAAAAGATAATAAAATGAACTTGCAGGTCATTGGTTCAGGGCGTGGAGTCGGCAAAGCCCTTGCAATACAGTTAGCAGACCTTGGTGCTATTGTACTATGTGTTGATATCAATGAGGCCAATAATCAGAAGACTGTAGAGTATATAATTGACCATGGCGGCCAAGCTTACTGTTTTACTTGTGATGTTACTAGTAGGGAGAATGTGGGGAACCTGGCAATGCAGCTTAATGGCATAGATTATGTCAGCATGCTATTCTACTGTTGTGGCATACCCAGTCCGAGGTCTCTGATGACTCAACCTCCTATGAATATTCATGCTACCCTGGATCTCACTTTAACTTCTTATTTTTATGTAAGTTGTTTTTTGAGCATTTTTAATTCTTATAATGAGAGGTTTGATCAGTGACAAAAATTTGACAATAATTCTAAATTTTAATGTGTTTGTATTGCTATATATTATACTGAACTTTTTGTTTTAGCCTATTTATTAAAAGATTATTTTCTTTCTCAACTGTGTTACGTCTGTATGGTTAGACTGAGTTCTATTAGTTTAAGTTCAAAAAAATTTTTATTATTAGTCATTAGACTTTGTACATATATTTAATAATTTTTTTTTTTTATTTACAGCTCATTGATGAATTTATACCAGACATGAAGGAAAGAAACCATGGTCACATAGTGGCTCTGACATCAGTGGCAGGTCTCAGCTATGTAAAAGACCAGATGCCTCTCAGTGTAGCGCAATTTGCTGTCCAAGGCTTGGCCGAGTCTCTAATGGAAGACCTCCGAAGAAGCAAAAACAATGGTGTCCATGTCACCCTAACACATATTTATCCATTTATTGTAGAAGAAAGTTCAGATTTCCGATTGAAGTATGTATTATCAATTTTTGTCATTATAATTATTGTAATGCATTTGAAAACAATAAGGTTCACTTATTAATTTTCCACGAGTGTTAGGCCAAAAACTAACACTTCTATTTTGGGTCTGTTATGCTGATCAATGAATGAATTGTCCATATTTGCTTTAACTAGACTTTTAAACTGAATTGGCATGTTTGCATTATATGGGCAATTGACATAGTTCAATTTTGCTTGAATTATAGTTACATGTATTATATTTGGTCAGTCATTTGTTGGTCCATGGGCTGGACAACAACAGCTTGCCAAATTGCAGTTTACATAATGGTTGATGACTAACAAAGCTTCCAGTCAATGCAGCAAAATGACTCAATCTAAACCACCCCATATCTTGGTTAATAAAATTCCTAACAAACTATTCAAAGATCGAAGAAATTCACTAAACTTACACAATATATTATTATTGTATTGCAGGATACCAAGTTACTTTGGCACAATAACACCTGAAAAAGCAGCTGCTTCGATTCTAGACAGTGTTCGCCGGAACTACCCAGAGTCTTCAGTGCCCAAACATTTGCTTTACCTTGGCCACATCTTACGTTTCTTGCCACGTAAAGCAACAGTATTGATACGAGATTTGCTGGATACGGGGGTAGATTTTGCATGATTGCATTTTAAGTTAATGTGTAATATGTTTTTACTATATGAGATGGTTGAGAACATTACTTAGGCTGATTCTAGAGTCACGCTGAACATCGGCGCCAATGCGTGACGCGTACTGTCGCAGAGCTGTCAGCGCTGACCACCATAGTTACTAAGTACCACCGTCGGCGCTGATAGCGACGCTTCCTAGAATTTCATATATTTTGTCTACCAGCGCTGACGGTCAACGAGTGGTCAGCGTAACTCTAAAACGAGCCTTAGTATATGAATCAAATAGATGTAGGTGACACATGCACACGTACATGTCTATGTATACATCAGTAATTCAAATTATATGATAAGTAAAGAAACGTAATTATATGGATCCTTGAATGCAACAATTGTGGGGATAATTGTAGTCCTCTTGTTGTTTTAAGGTGTTAAGGAAATTAGACAATTGCTCATTAAACATGTCTTATTTTTAGTACCATTAACTGTGAAATTGGTGCTACAAGAGGACCTTCCTTCCTAGCAATACCAAGTGTTTACATTTAAATATAGTGTTTTACTACTTATTCATATATTGATGTCTGTGTAATATTTATTTAAGTATACGGAAATTACTTCATTTTTAATATACTTGTCAAACAATATATATCTCAAAAATTAATCCAGCTTAATGAGTATGTGGTTATCATAAGCTTAATCTATGATATTAACATATTGCTAAGTGGAAATAGTACAAAATTTAGTTAGAAATTGGTTATGCATTTATATTTTGTGTTCATAGAAATAGATTGAATTAAGTATGTAGGTATGTCAGGGTTAAATAAAGTTTGGTTAAAATTTAATCAATGTAAGTATAAGTATTAAACATCGTATAAGATTTACAAGGAACAATAAAATAATTGTTGATGTAATCCAATTGATATCAGCTGTTTACATGTTTGTTGTTTTTTAATTATGGATAGATTTTTAGGATAAAATTATATAATGCTCACTATTTATCAATTGGTTGGATGTAGCTTTGTTATGGTAAACATAACATGATAACTAGTCCTTTAAAAATTGCAACATTCCATACAAACTAAGTTATTTAAAAATAATGTTAAATAATAAAAGTTCCTAAAAAAATATTTGTATGTTGGGATCAGTGTTGATACACGTTGCATACTACTTTTAAATCCTCTAGTGTTTTATCTATATTAGTGACCACTTCTTCTGGAGCAGGTTATATCACTTTTGTCCAGAACTACACAGAGATTGGACATGGGCAACAGTAAGATCAAATTTGTCCACCAAGCTGGAGACCACTTGAAATCCTTAGATTACTTAAAATAATATGTAATAAGTTATTGTATTGTAAGCTAATTTTAAAATAAACTAACGTAAATTTGTCAATTATAGTTTATGGTATTCAAATAATAAAGTTATTGCTTGAATTCTGAAATATATATTTAATGCTGTTGTGTTATTGCTGTGATCTGTGACTGGATAAAAAATATAAAAAAACGTAAATACAATAAACGTAATACTTATTAAAATATACCTTTATATACTATACCTTTATATACTTTTTATAGTCCATACATATTAAATAGTAAATTATCATGCATTATTGTCTTATTGAAATATAATTCAACATAATGTATCTGATACATGATGTGTAAATATCAGCTAAGTATTTCTAATGTTATATTTAGATATTGAAACAACATTACATATTGAAATAAAGTTTTTTATATTACTATTACAAAGTTGTTTAATTTGTTCTGTAAAATTAAACCTAAATAAGCTGCTGACTCAAAATTTTGGTTCACTTGTAGAGTTTACCAATCCTTTAAAAGTAATAAATACTATATATTCAAATATCTGAAATAATTTGTTTTGTTTATGTTTAGGTTATAACGTAAGTAAAAATGCAGGCTTACATTCACGATGAATGATTATTTTTTTCCAATGGCAACGCTTACTAAAAATGTCAATGCACTCGTTTGTTCAGTAGAGCCGCCGTAGTTGGTTTTCGTTTGTTTCGTAAGTGTTTTGTAATCGCGATTTGTTTCTGTTTTTTTTTCGAAAAATACAAAAACATTGATATCATATAAGTATCTGTGTGTTGTGGATTTGTTATAAGTGCTGCTTAAATATTTTGTTGACATTTTGTGCCATTCAAATCTATACAAAGTATACCGGCTGCAGGAGATTTGAAAGTAAGTTTATAGTGATATACTAGTAGTGCAGATAGAAACTAACAGTAACAGTAGATCGATATTATAAATGAAATGCTCTAGAAGTTATTTATCAGCATTAAAATTTCAATCAAGTCATATGTATTCATACTTTGACATTGTGACCTGGCTGGAAACTATTGATTTCTTAGCGCTTTTTGCATTAAAGAAACAAATATAGTAAAGGAGCTTCGAAATTCCTAATTTGAATGAAATGAACATTCGTTGTAAATAGAAATCTTCGTAAAGTTAACTTGTATCTACACTATATTTGACAAGTGACAAGCTATTACTGAATACGATGTTTACATATTACAAGCATTTTTATAGGCCTATGGTCTTATTGACCTACATTCTTAGGTGTCGAAAAAGTTGGCCAAAATTAACTACATTTATGAACATTACACTATTATCAACAAACAAGCTGGTATATTTGTAGTTTCACAATAAAATCAAAATAATACCAAGAAAAATTTGCATGAAAATGTTATAATAATTATTCAATTAAGCTTGCCTTGCATTTAATGTTTTTTTTTTTAATATTATTGTATCATTCCTAGCATATAATATTCTAACTATAAAAGGGTTCTGGTTTCACCTGCTTTATAGTCTTATTTAGACTGATCACAAAATATTGTAAAAATTGATTGCAATATTATTTGAATTTTCTTTCATTGCAATATTATAAATACAAATGTTGAGTGCTTCATTCCAGAGTCAATTATGAATATTTGGTCTGTTACTCTCAATAAAATTCAGTCAATACAGTCCAGTCTGAACATTGTCATGCACTCCAATCAGGCTTTAACACAATAACTTATGATCTCCAACTGCATTTAATTATGAGTGAAATTGGAAGGTGATGAATTGTGATTTCTATCTGATTTGATTTTATGATAAATCATTGCATTTCGATAAATAAATTACTATTGCAATTAATTAAATGGATGGGTCAATTCACCCACCATTATAAATAGCCATTATAAACACCATTATAAATAAATTTTGGTTAAGTTTGTGGGTAAGGAATGCCATTTACTTCTTCATTATAGTATTGAGAATTGATCATCATCTATGAGCTTTATATACTATAGGAGTAGCAATCAAGCATACAGTTCCCCTAGTACAGTTGACATGGTAAATGATAAGTTAAGTCATAAAAGGACTTGAGTCTGGCTTTAGGTGGAACACCGATAAGTTGCTACCCTTAAGTACCAGGTTGATTTTATATACATATCTCACCCTTAATATATTATTTTATCTAGAACATATCATCACTTTACAACTATAAGACAGAAATAGTTATGTCAATGTTGCCTTTTGAGTTGCACAAATCTATCATCTCAGACATTATTCATAAAATATTGTTAGTAATACTTTACACAGTGTGACTTTCTAGATAATATTGGACGCCAAAGTATATAAGTACCACAAAGTTATACTATCTCCGACTTAAGTGATGGAATCATCACCATACTTTCTGATACATAGTGGGTTCAATCCCCAGCCGGACAGACATCTAAATGGTTTCTGCTGTGGGTGTGGTTTTTGTGTGTATTTGTCATTGTTTGTCCATCGCATCTACAACATAAAAGAAAATGTAAGGTGATGTGTGTAGAAAGTGTTACCACCTTATAAATGTCAGAGCATTGAGACCACACTGACTACTCATTATACTCATACAATTTATTACAATATTCTGTCACCCATTTCCACCTAATCTAGGAGCAAAAGGTTACTTAGCTTCCAGTATAATATTTTTTTCTATTTTAGCACCAAATCTGTAAATTGCATGTTAAGTACATTTAAAACAATGAACCAAAATTATGGTTGTTTGTTACTTTCTTATTGTTTTAAATGATAAAACGAACGCCAAGCGAAAGACGCTTGACGCGAGATGTTCGTAGGCCTCGGGTAAAGGCACGAGAGACCCGCCCGCACGCGTGTCACTGGCACCCTGTCGTTTCATATGTACACTCACACGGATCGCGGAAAGGCTTCTTGTGTGCGGAGGCACGGGGATACGCGCGTACGGGAGTAAAGTACGGGTAAACACTTACGACAGGAAAGGCGCTCTAAATGTTACATGGCTTTATTTTTATTATAGAAATGGCATCATGCGTCAGAAGAATGTATGTTTGTATGTTCATTAATTTGGCACGCGCTACAGCCCAAACGGCTTGACGGATTGCGACGTATGACATATCATTAGAACTGTCTTAGTTTGCATAGTGACATAGGCTATAAAAATTGAAAAAATGGCGCCTGGACATAGCAGAAAATGGGGCGGAGGGGGGAAGGACGAACTTTTTTACTATTACGAAAATATGGGCTTTAAATGAAAGCTATGAATGGACCTATCTAAAAATATATATATTGTAATACTTTTACTTTACTATTTTGACAAAAACTCATATAAGCGTTAAGTTAAATATACCTATATCATTATAAACAAATATTTCGTTTAAAGCAGTCGGGTTTTTTGTTTTAAAGTTTTTAACGATGTTACTAGTTTGTGTACTTATCGACTATTCTATCGTATGAATTACAAAACGCAATAATACTAACGATTGTGTTGATTTACTCAAACGCTTATTACGTCGAAACGTATTTTTCTCATTCCAACCTTTTTGATTAATAGCCCCGTAACGACATAAAGCATTAGCGACTCATAATTTATTGTTAATTTGATGGAAAAAGCGTACCTCAGATTGCGTTTTATTCTTTTATTGAAGTGTAATGGTCAATAATGCGGGTGTATCGACGTAACCAGCATTATAGATATCCTTAGAATGGCAAACGGAACAAATTATACTAACAGCAAATAATAAACACGATAAAAATATGATGGAACAAGCTTTTAACCCCTTTTTAACCCTCTCTTCGGTTGAATTTCTAAAAATCCTTTCTTATGGCCCACTTACACCATAAAAGGAACTCCTGTACCAAATTTCAAGGTTCTAGGTATAGTAGTTTCGGCGCGTTGATATATAAGTCACTGAGTCGGAATTGCCTATATAGATTTACTTTTGAAGGGATGACGTAAATAGATTGTCAGAAAATCGATACAGTGTATTCGATTAATTATGTCGAATAACGCGAATTTTATATCACCCACAGGTCTGCTATAGAATTAAGGTATGTATTTTAGTTTTTTTTTGTGATGGTAATGACTACGTGTTAAGAGCTCTAGACGTAAGACATTTTTTATGATTAAAAGATATAAGTTTACCTTCGAATTTATTACATTTTGTTGTAACACCTTTTGTATTTGTTGTATCTACATACACTTTTTAAGTTTTCTGTTTATAAAAATATAAAGGCATTAAAGTAAATGGTTTTAACCCAAATGTATGATAGCAGTTAGGTAATTAAGAGAAGGAACTACAAAGTAAATCTTTTCAAACCAAGTGTTATAATGTACTGCACTGCATAGAACGTATGATACATACGCAAAGAGAAAAATATGAAAAATCTCAACGCGAGAGAAAGTTATAATAAAAATAGCAGTGAAAATGAATTACGTCACAAGTCGGCTAAATGGTAAGGTCACGAAATATATTTAAAAGCATTTGAACGTGAAATGACGAAAGTGTGAATATTTTCTAAACTAGGCCACGCAGCCGCCTACGAGCTATCAACGGCATTTTCAATTTCCTTGAAGATCCACTTGCAGCCCGAACAAAGGGATGTCCTGCTGTGAAGTTTATTGTCGATATTAGATAACTGGCTCGGTCATCTAGTAAGCAATTTGATATCTCGGAGAAACGTTATTCGTTTCTAGACATTGTCCACTCTCGTTGAACTCTATTAGTGTAATCGTATATTGTGTAATGAAATTCAAGTACAATAATATCGCTCCTTTGCACGAATAACCCATAAATTAAAAATTAATCAATTTTAATTTAAAGGTACAGTTTTATGTTTATTAAATAATTTTAGAATTTGAAACTTGGTGCGTTAACACCAATGTTAATGGCCTATAATTTAAGTTCGATCAGTGAAACTTAAAGACAAAAAGATTTATTTATTTTTACCTGGCTCTCCTTTGGTGAACAATAAGCCTTTGGTGTTATGCTATTATTCTTGCAAAGCAGCGATTAACAGATATTTTGATTTTCCTTCATTATTGATTCTGATCATTGACGTATTGATTTTTTACAGTGATTTTTCGTTAATGATGTATAGATAATCTTACTTATGACTTAATATACAGTTTAGTCGATTTCTGCGTTTTTTAATCAGTTTGTAAGCACATTTAATAAGAAAAAAAACGGTTATTTTCTGTATAGTTTGTGTAACGTATAATAATTAGACGGAATGTTATCGTAACTCCACCATATAAACAGTATGTGATTGATATGGCTTCTACTTGAAGTAATTATAAGGTCAAGATCAAGTTGTTACTTCAAATTTACTTATCATGTATAGACTTTGCCTTTCGATTAATCGTCTCATACATGCCACTATACATGAATTTGCAAGGTACAAGATTCGATTGGGGATCTACCAACGTCATACTATACCTTTTTTTGTGTGTAACGAGTATAACCTACACCAGGTACCCGACGCTGTGGGAGCAACGCCGGATTATTATGTGAGATTTTTACTTCACTAAAAAACCCCCGGTGGCCGTTCATTACGACGGCAAGCGACCACACATGCCGCCGCTTGGCTGAACGGCTCGAGCTCCCTCTTTTGTCGCCCACTATCCCGGAAGCCCCCTTCAAGTCGCGTCTTACGACAGGAAGTCGGATATCGTAGGCCTTATGGTCCCGGAACTGCAGGGACAGTCACACCATACCTAATGTGAATTTCTTGCGTTTCGTGGAAGGGCGTGGCTGTCGTCGCACTGTTATATGAGGCGACCATCTTAACCCCTGTGTGTAGCAATGCATCTGTAAGGGCTTTACAGTCTCCTGTTCGATATCAAGTTGCTTACAGATGTGTATGGGCTGCAGCGGCTACTTACTGTCAGGTAAATTGAATTTTCGTGCTATATGCTTAATGCTACTTCAATCTTATTAAAGAAAAACGGCCAAGTGCGAGTTGGACTCGCGAACGAAGGGTTCCGCACCAAAATGTATAAAAAACAGCAAATCGTCGAGACTAGTGAAATTGAGTGTTAAACCTGATATGTTTAACACTTAATTTCACGAGTCTCGAGCCCCACTTAAATATTTATTTTATTTTAAGTAATTCGTTAAAATAAAGTAAATATTTAAATTATGTTAATTTTTGTATTTTGTGTAGCAATAAAGCATTATTATTATTATTAAAAGACTGCGAAGTCTTAGTATTACTAAGACTTCGCAGGTAATGGTAAAAATGGTCCCGTCTTTACCCTTTGGGTTCAAAATCCTAAAAATTCTTTAGTAATTAAAAAATAAATCATGAGCACTGGGTTGTTTTCAGACACGCCTGACAACAAAATGTACCCTAAAATTACTTAGTCCTTTGAAACTCGGAGAAATTTTTCAGACAATTTGTGTGAAAATGTTTACGTGGATTGTGTGCTGTTATAAAAGATGTTGATATGGGTCTCTGTATAGTACCCAAAAGTAGCCAATTTCTGCAAACACAAAAATTTTAATATTTGGGGATACGCTGGAATATATACTTAACTACTATACGGTATACATACTGTTGTGAATATAACAGAAAAAACTGGCCATGTGTGAGTTGGATTCGCGGACTAAGGGTTCCGTATTACTATCTATATAAAATGGCAAATAAATCACGTTTGTTGTCTGGAAGCCCACCTTATATTTATTTAATTATCTTTTTATTATCTGTTGTTATAGCGGCAACTAGCTTTCACGGTCTTGATATATAACCTGGTGACATACAGACGTATAGCGGAGTTTCAGTTATAGGATCCCGTTTTTATCCTTTGGGTTCAAAAATTAAGTCCGTTGTGACAGAAATGGTTGTGACAGGTGGTAGAACCAATGTAGCTCGACCGGGGAAGTACCACCGCCACACCTATTTCTAGCGTAAAGTACGAGTAGTTCTTGCGTTTCGGTC
>DWNE01003865.1:0-16043 GCA_018249875.1 Cecropterus toxeus
AGAGAGAGAGAGAGAGAGACAAACAAATGCTTATCATACAGTCTTCCGTGGGAGGGCACTGGTGACCTGTAATCCAGGTATCCCTTATCTATAATAGGCACCAGGTTCTCACTTCGTAAGGTTGAAGTTATTCAAATGTTTTAAAGCATTGTACCTTAACCTAAGACCTTCTTTGTGAAAGAAAATAAACTATTTTCATTTCATTTCATATCAAATGGTCGTTCAAGTTACGGACGAATATATGTGCGATCTATAAATAAAATTCGGTGGTTTTCGTAAAATGTAACTATAAAAACACAGGCTGAAATTGAACACTTAAATCCAAATTTAAATGTAGGTACTATTACTTATTCTATCTATCGAAGAATATTTTTTGCAAAAATATATGGTGTACATAGACACGGAACTTTTATTATTATTACACGTATATATTTTTAATAGTTATTTTAAAATATTCTTTTAATCAAAGCCATGCAAAACGTGTTTTCTAAAATAAATTGTTTAGAAACACGAAATACAGATATGGTCCTACTTTTGGAAGCTTTACTTATCGAACCCGTGACCTCATAGCAGGGCTTCATTCCTATTTGGCATATTATATTCTACCTCAAATATCAGATAGAGGCTTTACGATATTTTCTCTAACGCATCCTTACTCTACGTCAATATTGACAACAGAGTAGCGAGCAACAGCGCTGACGGTTTACAAACAACAACAACACAATAGCCGCGCGATGATTTACAGCATTGTTTTCATTCACTCCGACCGAATGGCTGGGTAAACAAACAGTTCAGTTGTTTGTTTGAAATGTTTTATTGTTGTTGTGATGTTTTACTATTGCGTGAAGATTAGGGGTGGGCCTGTTATCGTTATTACATCGTTAGAGGTGACATCAAAATATTTTTATTTCATTATGTTTGTAGTTTGTTTTATAGTGTTATGTATGTTAGTTATGCTATTTTCAGCTATCTTCGTAGTTCAGAAACGATCCACCGTATAGGTTATCATTTATTTATTCTTAGAAACACATTAAAACTAAGAATAACAAGGGTAAACTTAATGCCTAATGATCATGTTACCATTCTGTGCAAATAAGTCCCGGATTCGTATCCCCGTTTAGGTGGATATTTTTAAGCCACAACTTTAAAAACTACACTTAGATATCTCAGAACCACCTGATGTTAAGTGCACTGTTGCATATGGATATTTATAATCAACCTCAGATATGATCAAAGTCTTAAACGAGTTTAGTTACAGATACGTTTCTACTTGTAAATACTTAGAAAAAATCGGATTAGTATGTTTTCCATACTACATCCTTCAGATCATAATACAGCAGTGCGTAGGCTTGCCGTTGTTAGAGAGAAATAGGTGTGATAGTACTGCCTACGTCGAACCATAAGAGATTTTAATATTACTACCATTACAGCGTAGAAATTTTCAGTAATGTTACTAGCGATGTGTAAAAATAACCGATTATTTAATTAATCGATTTTTTTTTTAGAAAAATCGATTTTTATAAATCGATTTGTTGGCTGTTGTAGCTTTGAATTAATAAAAACATTATTTTTTTCGTAGTTTCACATAATTTTGATATTTTAACAACAGCTCTACAATAGATTTACTTGCAACGCTATCTAGTGCCTATTATTTGTGGTCTTTGCATAAAAATGATAACTAAATGAATAAAAAGTACTTGTGGGCGAACTATAAAAATCAATAAAAAACGATTTTATAAAAATCGATTATCTTTTAATAAAAGCATCGATTTTGACCAGCCAAGTCACATCCCTACTTGTTACTACACCCAATAGAACGCTTCTACTTGAATTAAGCTCAAATAATTTGTTATTATCTAAATAATACAAGGTGGAAAAGCTACAGACATTCTTTAATTACAAAACAATACAATTGAGGTATCATTACGTTATTAGAGGAACCGATGAAATCATTATTTATAGACAGGCTTAAAGCAATTACTGAAGCTTATGTCACGATGGCTGAAGTACTAATAGATCGTATTGAACGTGACTAGGGTTGCCACTCATATTTTAGAATAAAGCATTTATTTATTAGGATTGCCAACGGAACGTACACATTTTGTATAATATTTAAATGAAGTCCTAATTATATGCCGTCCCAATTATAGGCGACCACGTCTTAAATATAATATCAATCTGAATCAATGTAACTGTATTGTATGATATTCGGCGCAATTATACTCCATACTTTATGAGAACAGTAAAATATGTGAAAATACTTTATTATGTATGATATGGTATTCAAAAAAGTTTGGTTAAGCATTTCTGCGTAAAACGGAACTAAGAGACATCAAAGAAGGCCAAACTTGATGTTGGTTTCTTTGTTTTATTACAAAGTTTCTATGGTCATTTTGTGGTTCATGACATAATAATACTGTCTTTCAATTTTTACATGCATGCAAATTCTTTATTGGATTTCGGAAATTAAGTGCATTTTAGTTTTATTGCAAATCGATACCGGGACATGTGAAAGTATATAAAACTTGTTATAAAAATAAGAAAAAATATAAGAAGGAAAGAAAAAAATATCCATATTGAAACTATACACTTTTTATTCTATCTTTCAAGGTTTTTAGGTTGCGTAAAAAAAGTGGCAACCCTAACCGTGACTGACGTTGGTAATTAGGATTTTAAAATTCGAATTCAATTTAGAAGTATGCTAATGGGGCAATAATTGGCAATTAGAGGTGGATTGCCGGAGACGAATAGGCATTTGATATGTTAGATTGGTTACAAAATGGACAAATGACATGGGACAGGAAATTTTCGCGAGAATACCTACATCCAATGAATGACAACTGCTAAATAACTGGCCAAGTGCGAGACGGACTCGCACACGAAGAGTTCCGTAGAACTCACCACCCTTTTCCTGAATCCTCTAGTACAACAACCTATATTTCACATTTTTGTATATGTTATATGCCTGGGATTCGAACCTCGGATCCTTGATTGAGAGGTCATGTTTCAACCATTAGGCTATCACTGCTCATATAATATGTCTGATTAATTTTCCTTATCCTGATTTCTGCATAACCTCGCCCATTAATTCAAACATAACATGTTCTGCCGTGAATAAATTGATAATTACGATAGCAGTCATTACTTCTTCACTACAATTATATGCAAACTGTTTACGCACAATGAAGATGTCACGGTGTCGTGTTCATACCCTTGGCTTTAATACCGCTGATTTATCGCACAATTGCATATAATTATATGCGACGGTTGTGATTGAATTGTTTGCTAGAACAGTTATCTAGCTTATATTGTTAGAATGGCATAAAAATCGCCTTTAG
This sequence comes from Cecropterus toxeus, assembly GCA_018249875.1. Classification (NCBI taxonomy): domain Eukaryota; kingdom Metazoa; phylum Arthropoda; class Insecta; order Lepidoptera; family Hesperiidae; genus Cecropterus; species Cecropterus toxeus. The sequence goes on from DWNE01003865.1 coordinate 3,339, forward strand.
TTTTCAAACAAAAACCATGAAACTCGCGTCATTGTCACCAAAAGGTCTATATATGTACTGTGTGCTCTATATATTACGATGGACCGTCCCGAACTGTTTACCTCCCTCCCCACCCCCCCCTCTCCCCCTTTTCTACTCTATTTCCAGGCGCCAATTACATAGCCTATGATCATGATCCGTCTAGCCGTTTGGACTTTAGCGCGTGCCAAAGAAATGGACATACATACAAACAAACATACATACATACGCTCAAAACATTACCCCCCTTCTGACGCAGTCGAGTAAAAATGCTTAATGTATATTTCCATAACAACTAATCTAAAAAGCAGTTATTGTCAATTATTCCAGATGACGGTCTTCGGTTAGCTCTCATGGTTTAGCAGTTCATGCCTGCGCAATTAACATATTTAACTATCTGCGACGATGTTTGGCTAACCGCTATTTGTGGTTCAGAGCACGTACCACACCAGGTTGAAGAACGCTCAATTACTCTGTTAAGCAATCCCGGGAACTGTATGAATGATTTATGCCTCAAGAATGTATGACGTTGACATGGGAGCAAAAAGTATACTAAAATCACACATTATCCTTTTAAAGCTGGGTGGAAAGTATTTCGTTTGTCGTTTTGAACTGGAACCTGATTTAGTCCAAGTTATTAACATTTCGTTACGGCATTGTCTTTTTTTATAAGAATGAAGTAGCAAACAAGCATGCAGTCCACCTGATGGTAAGTGATTACTGCCACCCATAGAAACTTTTAAGCAACTTCATATTCTTCAGTGATTCTATCTGAAGTCAATCCCAGATGCATTGCCGCTCCCGAGGTCTAAGATGGTCGCCTCAAATATAAGTATCGGTAACCACATCCTTCCACCGAAACGCAAGAACTGCTCCATGCAAATAGGTGTGGCGGTGGTACTTTCCGATCGAACTACCTTGTTCTCCCACCTGGCCTTGTTTTTTTAATCTGTACTTTCCCCAAAATAACATGCGTCACCTTTTGTCAATAATCCTTAATATATATGATGTCATAAATGAACAAAATATTGTTTTTGAGTTATTTTTTTTATGAATTATTTTAGGATACGAAAGTATCATTATTTTATCTGTTATTGACATTTGACTTCTCTGTAGTAAGACTAGAATCTAAACTAAGTTTGAAAATATCTGACTTTAGTACTATACTCTTCAATGTGAAAAAAATAGGGTAAATACATTTCATGCCTAGAAGGGTTTGCGAGATGCCAAAATACCTAAAAATAAAGATGAAAACATGAGACTGAAGGTTTAATGACGCTTCATTCATATATAATGAGTGTTTTGGGATTTTTATTATGTTGATTTTGAAGGCCTTATTCCCAGCAAATATTTTCGTGTATTCTTCAAGTGAACGAGACCAAGCATGGATGGCGAAACTTCGTGTGAACTCACAATCTCACCTTTCATAGGGCAATATTTTAGGATATATTTAATTAGGTAAGAGATCCTTGAGATACCTTTCAGAAAAAGTTTTCCCACGCTTTTATGTTGAACGGCACGATTTTTATTTTTTAAACATTATGCAAGTATTATTTGCATTCGCGAGTTGCAGGTAAAGAATGGTGCAATTTTAGACAGTACTCAAGGCTTAACGAGGAATCAAACAAATTAAGTTATTTAGAAATTAAAAGGCTATTAAGTCTGTTAGTTTGCGAGGTGTTACGAGTATAACGTGTTCCAGTAACGTGCTAACGCTACCCCTAAATATTTCATAGGTTTTAAGAATCATGTAGCAAACCAGCAAACCAGTAACCCATGGATATCTGTGAGCAACTAATTTTAATCTGATAATCTTCATTGTCATCTTCTGGGCTTTCACTCTGGTTAACGCCGTTTGATGACCCGCGTGTTCGAGCGGTCACCATAACGCTCTGACGCGCAATGGGTCCCGGGTTCGATTCCTGGCCAGACAGAAGTATGAATGATGACTTTAGATTTCTGTTCTAGGTTTGGGTGTTTGTGTATCCATGGCACCCACGACACAGTAGAAAATCCTAGTGTGGGGCTATGAGTGTAGAAAGCGTACACTTGATTTCATCGTTTTTCCATCTACATTTGTTTAATGTCATAAAAATAATATTAAGTATCTTTAATATTATTAATGAACAAATATAAAGAGCAGTCAATTTGAGTAATTCTTGTATCCTAAAGCTCAAACATAGTGTTTGTAATTTGTATAACTAATACCAAACAAAGCGGCCTGCCAATTAGCGTCTACCCTAAACAAAGACTAAAACTACCCATCCCAAAACCTTTAACAGGCAATATATTACGTTAAACACAGTTTGGATAATAAATCTGACAGTTGTGACGTTAACTGAAATTAAATCAAACACGGGATCATCCGAACCTCAGAGTGGTAATTAGGATAGACTGATAAAGTTTCATTGAGCTTATACGGCCGCTTATATTAATCTTTCTAATATTATAAATGCGCAAGTTAGTGCGGATGTATGTGAGTTTGTCACTTTTTCACGCAGAAATATAAGTGGAATTACGCTGAAATTTAGCACACAAATAGTTTATATTAATACATAGGATAGTCATTACCGTGATAAACATGACCGAAGGAGCGGTGCCGCAGAAATAAGCTGGTCTTCAAATACAATTAGGATAGGATACAATTGCCTTTTCAAAATACCTAATTATAAGTATTTTTAGGTTTATATAGCAAGTATGTTTTTGTTTACAAGTCAAGTTCCTAAAGTAGATATTGATTGTAAGACAACCATGATGAAATATGACGACATATTTCATTATGGTTGTTTTTAAATCAGTGGAAGTGGATTTTAGGTATAAAATACTTTTAACACTTCATCTTGGCACTGAAGCGGCACCACTACTTTCCTTATTTTGCATTATGACAGAAACTAATATATTTATTACTTTCTGCCACCAGTAAACTATACCACAGTAATACCTAATACTAAGGTGGAAGGCAATCGCTAAAGCTGCCTGTATACAGCATTCCAACGATGATTTTAGGGGGCTATGATTAGTAGGTAAGTTTTATTTGTGTTTGATTAAAGATAATAAACTGCAATTACCGCTTTCCATCACGTGACCTGCGTGCTTGTCTTCTTCTTCTAATTCTCAAAAAAGAATATAGTATTATCATAGCACTCTATTTTATTCGTACTCTAAGTAAAATACATTAAAAATGGAACAAGACTGGTACAACCGACCCACGCGCGGTAAAAATCGACAACTGTACCTATTCACCAAATGTCAAGTGGTATTATAAAGCGGCTAATATTCGCGTTTTTATTGTTTTAAATACACACAAGCAATTCACGAGATTTTTATTAGCTACTGCCGTCCAAGTAGATACAATATATGATCACAAGATACGAATACTGAGGACTAACTCGAAATATTTATATTCAAGTAAAAAATCTTCCGAATGTGAATCAACATCGTACGCTTCGAAAGTTCAATTCTTCGGAACTTCCTGTCAAATTCCAGCTAATTTTTATACCATCTATTTATCCCAAAGCCACAAGTCTTACTTATTCTATGCACACTAACACAATTAATATGTAACTTATTTATAGTTCGCCGGAGTGATTGCTAAGTCATAAATCTTCCAATTTTTTTTTAATGATGAAGAAAGATAATTGGTTGACAAACCAAAGTGGAAACTGAACTGACTGTCTTTGGTTTTTTGACACAATTATATATTTCATTTTTATGTTATTGGAAAACATAGTGTACAATTGCTTTCATAAATTGCTTAATAAAAAACAAAACACTGGTAAGCTGTCATCTCATATTGAAATAATTTTATTTTCGGATTACAAAAACTGAAAATATGTAAAAAGATCATACATTGCATACTTGTAATATTAGTATATGGGTATGTAACCGTAGTGAGTTATTCTTATTATAATTCTAATTATAAAAATAAACTAACAGGACATACCTCCATTACTAAAACAAATAAAAACTAGGTACTCAATAAAATAATATTAAAAGTTTTGCATATAACTGTAATAATAATAACAAAGTTAGGCTTATTTCTAAATTATGATATATTTCAGAAAAACTAGAATAACGTCGTAGAGTAAAAATATAATTAAATAACGTTCAAAAATTATATCCATGAAATAAATAGGTAAAATAAAATGTCAAGTACTTCAAAAAATATGATCTAATTCGATCTTGTATGAATATCGTCTATTTTAAAAGCATTCAAAGAAATTGAACATCACGTTGGAATGATAGTAAGACAATATCATATCTGTCTATAGATTTATTTCCCATTTCTGAACTTGATTGATACGGGTTCGTGTTGACACGCATCCAGGAAGTCAACTTTCGAATGATTCATTTGAAAAAATCTTCCGAATGTGAATCAATGTTCAAACATCGAATGCTTCGAAAGTTCAATTCTTCGGAACTTCCTGTCTAATTCCAGCTAATTTTTATACCATCTATTTATCCCAAAGACATAAGTCTTACTTATTCTATGCACACTAACACAATTAATATGTAACTTATTTATAGAGATATAAAACAAAATACCGCTACATAAGTTAAACAACTCTCAAGCAACTGAGAGAGGACTTAAAATCCTTCACCGATGATTCCAAATTCGAATTTCAAATTGTACTCTTCTGGCCAGATACCTCTTCGGCGTCGGCTTCGAAATTTGAATTCAGTGCTCGACGCATTTGAGTCTGTTTTGTCTGACGCCATATCTAAAGTATCCAGTACTATTCTAACATGAAATCAACCTTGCGCATTTCAAAATAAAGTTAAAATGGCGTTGTTTGTTGGAGTAGGTTTTAATAATAACCTGTTTGTAGCCGCCGTGGGAACGAAGTCGGATATGCGAGGTATAATCGACTGTCGGAACAGAGACTGCAATAGTCCAATTTTGCAGCCTTTTACTTAGATTATGTTTGCCGGTTCGAAATAAGAACTCGTTTGAGCGCATCGATTCATTAATGCCACGGATGTCCTTTGCCGTTTTTGGTGCATACTCGATCGTGATTTTCGTTTTCATCTTTGTTATTAAATTGTACTTTATCTGAGCCTTTAAAGACAAAAAGTTTCTTTCTCGCATTATTATTAGTAAACAGATTTCATGATCGTAAAGTTTATGAAATAATATGGTATTAATCTGATGAATCATTGACTTTTATGCAGTTATTTCAACTGGTTATGAATGAACTGTTGTGTAAACGTCCTTCTAGCCAAAATGAGTTCACCTTGACATTTTTGTATGCAAAAAATATATGTGAAATGTCACTTTTGGCATAAAATAATTATAAATGAGCTGTAAAAGTTTTTTCATTGACACCCAAGAACATTTAGTAAATTCTTTATACAAAAAAAATTCTTTCCCACACCTATTCCAAGAATAATTTTGACGAGCAAAATAAACAATACACGAATTGTTTATTTCGAAAAGAAACGACACATAGGTATTATTGATAAGTGAAATTATTACTTTTTGACGGTTCTTAAGATTACATATAATTCTGATCTAAAAAGTGGTAAAACCGTTCGTTGTTCAGCTTCAGCTCCAAAGACACACAAAGTTCTGCCAAACGAAGATCTAACAGCTGTGTTAAAGACTAGTTACAATCATACCATAAGATTTTTTTAAACTATTTATTTATTATTTATTTTATTAATATGAAGTAGCAAACGAACAAGCAGCCCACCTGATGGTAAGTGGTTATTGCCGTTAATGGACATTTGTAAGCAACCTCACATAGAACAGGGGTTCTATATGAAGTCGACCACAGATGCGTTGCTACTCCCTAGGACTGAGATGGTCGCCTCATATAAGAAATAGAAAACGAGCGTCCACCACCACCACCAAAGCGTCCATCTGATGGTAAGTGGTCACTATCACTTCATACAGAATATTCTATTGGAAATCCATTACAGATGCGTTGCCACTAACGACTAAGATGGTCGCCTCATATGAGAGTGAGTCGGTTCATTTGTCACTTCAACTCTAAAAACTTTTAAAATTAAAATAATTGTATACTTTTGGTAAAAAAAACGTAAACATTACATTTATCAGATTGATCGGCAAACGAGCATTTAGTCCACCTGATGGTAAATGGTTACTGCTGCCCATGGACAGCTGTAAGCAACTTCACATAGAAAAGGGGTTCTATATGTTGATCACTGATGCGTTGCTACTCACGAGGACTGAAATGGTCGCCTCATATATGAGCTGGCAACCACACCTTTCCACCGAAACGCAAAAACTGCTTCACGCTAAAAATAGGTATGGCGGTAACTACACTGGTTCTGCCACCTATTTAAGCCTACATCAAAATAATCAAAACATAGCTTAACAGAACACGAAAATAAAAGATACAAAAACGTACAAATAATAAGGTTTATATATAGCTGAGCTAATTCGACTGGTCCACAGCCTACACAAAGAGTATTAATTATACTTTGAGTGTAAAATTGTGTCTTTGTATGGAACCAATTAGGTGTCGATCACAGTAATCCAATTAGTGTGACTTATCCAATTTAATTCTATTAGATACAGCCGTATTCAATACGAATACACTTTTTTCATTTTATTTTAAAACAGCTATATTACGAGAGATTATTGACGATACTAATTGGGTTTTGAATTAAGCATAGTCTGGTGTTATTGTTTATATTATCAATTGTCTTTTAATATTTTTGAAGTGAATCGTTGTGAAAATCGATGTAATTAAAATGTGTTACGAACGTTATCGGCGTTACAACTAGATGGCGCTGTATCCCTATCTGAATGAGGCTAACGATTTTACTTTGTAACTTGTATATTGCTTACGTTTGGTATATACGAAATTAGATGTCCGAATTAGATGTCCGAATTAGTTGTCCGAATTACCGTACTTAATCGATTTTTGGAAAAGTAAGTCTTAATATCCACTAAGCTCAGAAATACATATTTTATTATTATTGCTATTAAGTTTCACTTCTATGTAAATTGGCTATACACATTTATTTTTAATTTAGTAGACGAGCTAATGAACTTGATGGCAAGTGGCCATTGTCGCCCACGGACATGTATAATCAACTCTGTGATTGACGTATATCTATCTGAAGTCGCTCACAGATGCGTTTCTACTTTTGAGGACTAAGCTTGCTACGAATGCTTTGTGTGAAAAACATATACTGCCATATCCGTCTATCTAGAGCTCAGGTAATCTGAATCATAAATAATCCGTAATTATATCAATATCTATCCTAATTATAAATTGAATTCGAATCATTTTTTTTTTTCAAATGATTGCCTATTGTACTCCTTTGTAAAATACCACAATATAAGACTTGTGTTTAAAATTTTGTTTATATGTATTATAATAAATTTTGATATTAGCCGAAGCTAATTTAATGGGATATCACGTTAAACATACGCCATTTCCTATATCTGCCTGTGAAATAAAATTCGTAAAGTGCTTATTATTTTTATCTGTTTATTAAGCAGAAAAAACATCGTTGGCATATTTAAATGAGTTTCAAGTAGACTTAACAATATGATCTCATACATTGAACGTTAATACTGTTTAGAAACATTCTTATGCACACAGTGTGTTTAAGGAAAAAAGACCACGAATGTCTCTATTAAATCTCACACTATGAGCTTTACATCACGCTTATATGTAAACAGGTGCTTAAGTTAGCTGACGTGAATAATCATATCAATTCACGACTTTATACAACTTTCATGTCGATCTATCCATTGCTACTTTTGTTCCCAAGTTGTTTTAACGTTTATTTATAAAGCAGCAATGTATGGTAAACGCGAAGTTGCGTCGTTTTAACTAAATAGGCTAAAGTTTGGGTGTGTGGTACTTGCGCAAACGCATGAGACGAGACAGCGCTGAGTCACCTAATAGTTAGGGGGAATACACATGTATACATAGTTATCTGATTATCATCTCTAACCTACTTCTATCTGATGCGTCTTCTATCTTCCTTCGAAGTAAAGGATTTACAATTCAGTTCATCGCTTTAGCGAAATGCGGCGATGACTTTGCAAATTATGATTCATAGAAGGTGGTAGAAAGAATATAGTTCGACCTAGGGGGTATCACACCTATTTCAAGCGTAAAGGTTTTCTTGTGTTGGACTGAAAGAATTTTAGTTCCCGGCTAATTTTTATTAGAGGCTACCATCTAAGTCCTCGGAAGTAATAATAAATCTGTTTTATACGAATAACCGCTGTTTTATATGTAGTTGATTACGGATATCCATGGGCGGTAGTGACCAATTACCATCAGAAGGACTGCATGCTCGTTTGCTACTTTAATCATCTAAAAACACTTCGGCTTGGAGGTTTTCTCACGCCTTACCGTTAAAACCAGTGATAATTAAGTTCGAATGCGTACATAACTTCAAGAAATTAGCATGCCTGGACGATGCCGAATTTATATAACATTAACATTATTTATTTATTTAGATATACCATCGACTTATCACAAAACATTTATAATAAATTATCTAAAGTAACACAAATCCGTGTGGTTTGCCAATGAGGGTATATGCAACTATTACAATACGTAGAAATAATGCAACTTTACACGTGCGGCCTCCAAATGAAGAAAACAAAATAACTATACAAAAACCAACAAAAAACAATATAATTTTGATGGATAATATGGTTTTGTTACAACAAAGACAAAAATAGGAAAGGTTTTTTTTACAAATGGTTCCGAAATATTTATATAAACATATCAGTATCATCAGCGTGAACATTATCTAATATCGCATTCTAATAAAATAGCTTTTGGAGTTATTAGTGTTTGAGTTAAGTAAAGATGAGTAGATTAAACCAGTTATTGATTAATTTATCTACGCTTTTTTACTGTCTAACTTCATAATAAATTATACGAGCGTGATAGATAAATGTTTTACTATAGGCATATATTCTATAAATATGAAGATATATTTATTAATTTAATCTAACATTATCATCTCATACATTGGTCCAAGGTTGCAGTAAAGCTGCTAACAAAACTATAAAATGTTTATAACCTATTTTTACCCGACTGCGTCAGAAGGAGGGTGATGTTTCTCAAGCGCATGTGTGTATATATGAATGTTTGTTTGTATGTATAACCATTTGTTTGGCACGCGCTAAAGACCAAACGGCTTGGTGGATTGTGACGTGAATCATTAGAATCGTTTCAGTTTTCAGTGACATGACCATATAATTCAAAAATAGGCGCGTGGAAATAGAGGAAAAGGGGGGAGGGGGGATTTTCTTACTATTTTACTATAATATTGGTATTAAATGAAAGCTAGTAAATATACCAATTTATATATAAAAATGAAGAAAAATGTAGTTCTAAGCAGTCGGGTTTTTTTTGTTTTAATGTTTTAACGATGTGACTAGTTATATGTCTAACAAGATAATTCTCGCGGCTTACGTGACGGTAATGAGTATCCTATGGATTATTCTAGGTCATAAACTAACTGTGTGCCATATTTTAGTAGAACCCAACCAGTAGATTTTTGTGCGAAAGAGTAACAAACACATCCATACATCCTCACAAACTTTCCTATTTATAACATACTGTAAAGAAAATGAATATATATGTATATATATTTAAAGAATTGATTTATACAAGAAATTTATTTTAAAAAACCCTCCAACAGGCTGCCAATACTCCCCCTAGGACCCCCACGTCTTCACGTGGGGCGGAAACACCCTCATGCATAAGGCTCGGCCCTCACCATGATGCCGCTGGGCCCACAAAGTCCGCGCGAAGACACCCAAAGCTATTTATAACATTAGTAAGTTCATATATAATTATTTGTTTAAGTAAATATGTGTGATTAATAAACATGAATATATGAATTTATAAGAAGTTTCATAATAAACAGTCTTTATTTCTATAGACAATAATATAAAAAAGAAGTTTCATATTTGAATCCAGGCCTTCAAAGCAAGCTGTAATTCTATATCTGACCTCTACATTAAAAATTGCATTGGAACTTTGTTCGTGCGATCATTACGGTCAATCCTCTATCTATAGACAGGTTATAAGACCTAGTCGTAAGCTTAATTTGACTGACAGGTTTCATGGCACCGAACGAGAAACTATAGATACCGTAATTTCATACTCGTGTTACTAAAACAAGCCTCCTTTTTCATACATATGTGTGCAATAGGTAATGAAAGTGAATAAAAAATATTTGTTTCCTATGACATCCATATGCATTTAAAACAAATTATTATTCAGCAAAATTATTACTTATCTATGCAATACATTCTATAATTTATCCAAATTTAAATTGATTAAAATATTTAATACGAATTACACCGAATTACTCGTACACAAACTTTGTTAAAATCTGTTTAATTCACGACTTTATATGTACAATAATAATTAAGTCTACCTTATGCCCACATTTGTGATCAATAAAGTATAAATAAATAAGGAACTTCGGTGCGGTTTCCATTAGACTTATATTCCGTGTTCTTGGTAGAGTCCTGTCTTTTTGTGGCTTTGTAGAGCGGGTTGTCTCGTAACGGCAACTCTAGTGACCACTCTTTTTATCGTATTTACCTTAAAAGCGGTCTATAATAGCTTTGTATTATCTCAGTAATTGGCATAATTACATCATTTGCGCTCCCTGTACGCCACCTCTTCATCGTATTCAGCCTTGTTTAGAAGTCCACGCTACATCTGAATTACAGACGTTTATAAAAAGTTACAAGTGCGCCTATTTTGTATGGTATATGTAACATAATATAAATATTTTACTATGACATCTTGCGCATAACTTCATTCGCGACAACCTTGTGCATATTTCTACCCGACTGAGTCAGACGGAGAGTAATGTTTTTCGAGCGTATGTATGTATGTTTGTGTGTATGAATGACCATTTCGTTGGCTTAACGGATTGTGACGTATGACCATCATTAGAATCGTCTCAGTTTGCATAGCGACATAGGCTATATAATTTTTAAAAATGGCGCCCAGAAATAGAGGAAAAAGAGAGGGGCGAGACGATTCTCTTGCTATTACGACAATATGGGTATTAAATTAAATATATATCATTATGAACATTTCGTTTAAAGCAGTCGAATTTTTTGTTTTATTGTTTTTATCGATGTTACTAGTTCTATATATTTAACCTACCTATATAAATTAATCTGCACATCTACTATCTCCAGCATGATATACAACCTATTTTTTTATTTGACGGAAGAGACTACGCACAGCAGTGAGGCTAAATTGATTGATAAGAATCACGTTATGTCGCAGTACACCATTGATATAATACACATACTTGTGTTCTTCATTGTTCACAAGTGGTTTGCAAAGAATATAAGTCTTGCGTTTACTTTTGTATTAACATGTACCGTGACTTTATTTTGCGAGCGGAATTATATAAATTAGTACAACAGCACTTGCATTTGGGTTGAAAGTGTGGTTATCGGATTACTTTCATATGACGCGTACATCCTAGTCCTCGGAAGAGTCAAACCAACTGCAATTGATTTCTTTTATATATAAAGTAGCAAACGAGCAAGCAGCCCACCTGATGGTAAGTGGTTACTGCCATACATAGAACAGGGGTTCTAGCTGAAGTCGGCCACAGATGCGTTGCCACTCCCGAGAACTGAGATGGTCTCCTCATATAAAAGTGAGCCGACAACCACACCCTTCCACCGAAACGCAAGAACTGCTTCACGCTTGAAATAGGTGTGGCGGTGGTACTTTCCCGGTCGAACTACATTGGTTCTATCTTCTTCAAAAAGAACTCTTGTTCTTTTTGAAGTTTCTTTCGGTCCATGAACGCTATTGACCACTGACCATCAGGTAGACTACATGCTTGTTTTCTACTATCTTATATATAATTCGGTTCATATTTAGTTATTTCGTTTAAGTGTAAAATTCTTCATGTGTACGTGCCCTAACAAAGTCAAGAGTGAACCCAACGACCTCAGGAATGGGCTAAAAAATAAACATAACGTTTTGAACTTTACATTTTTTATACAAACACGTTTGAGGTTAAATTGAATAAGTATAAGTAATGCATTACCGTGTAACACTATTCTTTAGTTACTTCCTGCGGCTTTACGTGTGTTAAGTTTAGTATTTTAGCAATATGCGTAAATACTTAAACATCCTTATCAGCCTTAGTGCGATAATAGTCCTATTGTATTTCTCACTTAAAATGTTCTAGGTTCTATCCCCGGCATGATGGAGAGATAAATGAAATTAGATTTCGATTCGTCTGAGTGCTTCCATTGTACTCACGATAGCTAGAATAGGCATACAATTGTATAAAACCTTAAGCCTTGTATTAGCGCGAAAGTTACATCTAATTCGATTGAGCCGACACCAAGATTAAAACGATATACCTACACAAGGAAATGCATACAAAATTGATGTCTGTTTTAACGTTAAAGCCTTAATCAAAAGTCAGTACAAACCAAGTAGTTTACAATAGTTAAAATAGATACGATTAGAATAATGCAATTATTTTAATATTATTTGACGAACCGCGTGGCGCAACGACACGCAGTGGGTCCCGGGTTCGATCCCCGGCCAGACCGAAATGTAAATGAGTTTAGATTTCTGTTCTGGGTCTGACTGTTTGGGTATTCGTCTTTGTGTGTCCATGGTACCCACGACACAGGAGAAAATCCTAATGTGGGGCTATGAGTGTAGAAAGCGT
>DWNE01003866.1:0-16043 GCA_018249875.1 Cecropterus toxeus
ACCACACCCTTCCATCGAAACGCAAAAAAATGCTTCACGCTAGAAATAGGTGTGGCGGTGGTACTTCCCCGGTCGAATTTATCCATTACATATTCGCATGGATACAAATGAAATATATTAAAATACTACACAGTTACCTAAGGTATTGAAGTGGTGAACAAGCATGTAGTCCACGTGATGGTAAGTGGACATCTATAAGCAACTTTATATAATTAGAAAAGGCGTTCTACCTGGTCAATAATAGATGTGTTGCTACTCTCGAGAACTAAAATGGTCGATATATAAGAGTGAGCTGGTACCAACACCCTTCCACCGAAACGCAAAAGCTTCACGATAGAAATAGATGTCGCGGTGATAATTTCCCAGAAGAACCACACTGGTTCTACTTTTTTACTCGTATACATGTAAATAGGTAAGCGTAAATAGTGTTAGGATATAATTTGCCTACAGTATTATGAGTGAGTATTATGGTATTGGGATATTTTGTTAGAAATCCCTGACGAGTTAGCCGTGTTGGAGGAGAAGCGGGCGAGTGTGGTGAGGGAGGTGGAAGCAGTGGCGGAAGTAAGCCCTAATCTGAAACGGTACTGGCGTCGACGTGCTGAGGAGTATAAGGAGGAACAGTTTTACAAGTACGTTTGTGCTCATTGATTCGACCCATGTATATTTAGAAGGTGGTAGAAGGAGGTAGTCTGTGGTTCGATTCAGCCCCGGATCTTCAATTATTTTTAGGCCTAGCAAAAACTTAAAAATAAAAATAAAAAGAAATTCAAGTAGGCAGGTGCCTGCCTACTTGAATTTCTTTTTACCATTATTTCAGTCATCAAATGTCCAATAATTGTCATTAAAACGTATACGTGTCAAAGGTTCCACTTCCTACTGACTAGGCGTCCCAATGGTCAAAGTTAAATTAATTATGAGTTGCGCATTCGTTTGCAAGGTTTGAATGTGCCGCCCTCTGAACCTGCCGCCCTTGGGGAGGCAAGTTCAGAGGGCCGGAGGGGGGGGGGGGGAAGGTCAAGCCGGCTCCTATGCCCCGGCTTGCCCCCTCCCCCTAAATCCGGGGCTGGTCACATCACCAAATCTATTTCTCGTGGATTTAACCGAAGTACCTACATTTTAGAAAGTGATAATAAATTTTATTGTACCATAACTAAGTACGTATTCCAGCCTAATAACAGCACGTTTAAGCGCTGCCGTGTTCTGCTTAGAAAGGGAGACATACGTAGCCGACGCGTTCTTTTTTAGTTCTCATAGCCGACCTCAGATAGGACTAAACTTAGCTGTGTTGATTACAGAGGTCCATCGAAAGCAGTAGGAGCTTTCCATCAGATGGACTGCATGCACAAATATAATAAGTGGCGAATCCGCCACAGTTCGCAGCCGAAACTGTTCTCGACACGCAAGGGACAATCGGACCTTTCTCTCTCGGTTCTCGGCGTGGCTGTTTGTGTACCCTCTTGTACTCTTTTAGGACTGAAGTAGGAAACTAGCCATGTAATCTACCTATTGGTAAGTGGACTCTGCCAGCCAAGGTAATCATAACAAAGTAATAACCCAGAGGTTCTATCTGAGGTCAAACACATGAGTTTTTGTTCGAGGACTATGATGGTTGCCACATAGGAATAGGTATAAGGAAGGTAAGTGAACCGGTAACCATACCTATCCAGTACATTTGAACCTTCGCCTTGTGTCGTCGGCTGTCGCCTTGTATCGTGTACTGTCGCAGTGTCGTCGACTATCGCCACCTGCTGTTAGCGACCGTTGGCGACCATCGTCGTTATCAAATGGCGCTCATGTATTAACCCCCTTTGAGCACTTACTACAAGTTCAAATGGCACCTATACCGGCATAGGTGGATACAAATATTTATCTAACAGTCCACTTCCACCCATCCAGGTACCTTCTCAGAGAAGGTAGCGTACCACCGTACTTCCGTAACGTTCTCGGAGGCGCTATCTGGTGGGAGATGAACAACATCACCGACGATGCCGCCACGAAGGCTGAGCGGAGGAAGATGAAGTGTGTTTGTGAGGAGGATGACACTTCCACGCGTGACGTGACAGAACCTCCTGAAACCGAATAACTGCCTGCATTGCGGTGGGATCCACGGCCCATGATGTTATGGATAGACGCGACCAGCTTGCATCGGGGCCAGATCTTCGTCTCTGGCAGCGCGGATGTCTCCAAATTTTGTGAATTTTATGACACACAACACGCACTGTCGAAAGAAATTGTCCGAATGTACCGGACGAGGATGTACCGGACCGAAGTAGCCCATTATCCGTCCATAAAGCACGGACCGTGGAAAGCCGTCAATGGATATTTATTTCTAAATAATAAAACAATTTGCTGTTATACAATAATTACTCTTAATGTACTACTTACTTAGTTATTTACTTATTTTATGTTTTATTTTCACCGGTGTTACGCTTATTTATTATAGTTTTATTTTTACCTTTGCGGCGTCAGAAGCTAGTTAGGTAGGTAAAGTAGTTGCATATGGCCATTTGTAGAAGTAGGAGTTGCCAATCCATTGAAAGCTTATTGCATATGTAGGTATTTTCCATAAGAATACGGGAACATTTAAGTTGATAGATATCCTGTAAAATCTTCAATTTTGCCTAGATTAAAAGCCAACCTATATCTGTAACTACGTATAACTTTCAGTAATATTGTAGGTAAGTAATAGTTGATTTGTAGTCATGAATCTGATAACTTAATACAGGTAGGTACGTGTTTTTTTTTCTGATAAATCCATCGTACTTCTAGATTAGCTACGTAGAAATAAGAAATTGATACGGGTCAGCGTGTTACTAACAGATAGGTAATCACTAGACACTTACCTACCCGGATAATGTTTCAAGTCGAGACAACAATAAGTATTATCAGGAGTTGGTGCCAACAAGGCGAATGAGCGGATCTAGATAATATAGGGTGTACCAAAATTAATGCAAGATTTGAATAAAATAGAAAATACAGTTTTTAGTCGTAGTAGTAAGTAGTTATTTGTTTATTGAATCATAAAGTACATAGGATAGGGTTATTTATGGATTAACACGTCGAGAAAACCGCCTGGCTTTGCTTGCACAGATGCATTCGTTTTCCCAAATTTTCTATGACCATTTTACATACGAGTAAATGTGGCCGAATTTCGTTAATGCAGCTTTTAATCTCTTCCTTTAATGCGTAGGTGGCTTCGCTCATATAGACCTGTGATTTCAAATAACCCCATAAAAAATCTAATGGTGTTTAATCACACGATCTAGAGGGCCAATTCTGATCACCGAAATGAGACAGTACCTACACAACATGGAATCGTATGCAGCACTTATTAATCGATTAATCTATTCACCGTGTACGAATTTTGGTGAGCGTCAGAATGGCCGGTGAACAGTCGTATTTAGCTGTCAAATAGTATCGAAGCGTTGCTTCCAAGTTGCTTCCCGTTGCTTCCAAAGACGAGAGAGTTGCTTCCTTCATAATTAGAATAAAACCAACATTTTTAGCGTAGCGAAATAGCTACTACGGCTACGCAGAATAGCTGAAATTTACAAATACCAAAGATTGCTTCTCAGTTGCTTCCTACGTTATTCGTGAACTTATACCATACAGACATTTAGGAAACAAACATACCGTAAAAGTTTAATAAGAAAGCCAAGAGCGCCTGTTTAAAATATGAGAGCAAATTGTGGGTTAAAAATAACTGCTAACTACGTTACAATAGTTTTATGAGTTACTATAATGACGGTACATTGATTGTTTTTGTATTAGTATATTTTGTATCACACATTATTTTGCGGTGTGGTTATTTAAATTGTACTATATATATTTTAATCTTGCGTTAATTTTGGGACACCTTATATATAGATAGCTAAATGGATATTAATACACTAAAGGTACCTACAGTCCTACACACATAATATTTTGAATGCTACCATCCTTTTCTGGTTTGACTCCGGGAGCACCACCGCTTAATCTATTTTTGGGGGACACATAGGTACCTACTTACCTACTTCTCAGAAGCGGTACAAACCCTTAGACATGCATATGTGAATAACCTTAGGTAAGACTGATCTTGGGTGATTGGTTACCGATGTTCATGTGCGGCGGTAACCACTTACCTACTACCAAGTGGACGGCATACTCGTTTGTTACTTTAATATTAGGTAAAAATGTTCCTACCTACGTTACTTACATACTGATAACCATTAAAATATAGTAACTAGGTACATATGTTAATTTCATTTAAACTCGCGAACTTTCTGCCATTATTTGTGAAGTTATTTTGAAAACAGAAACATCAAACATGACACCGGAGTACCTACACTGATAAAGAGCAAAACTTCCCACGCGAGAAGACTTGCTAACCTTGTACAAAGGGAATGTGGTTTTATAAAGCTATGTGTTACAAATATAACGCTATAAAATAAGACACTAGAAAAATACTCTTTAAGCAATGATAAATTCCAATTCTCTTTTCAATAATAACATCTTAAAAGTCAATCATCGCATCTGAAATGAAATGAAATGAAATTTATTTGAAATAAAAATGAGTTACATACGAGTATCTCTCTCATCTCTCCTCTATTCTCCTCTCCTCACCACACCTTATCTCCTTCCCCTCGCCTCTCCTCACCTCACTCCTTTCTCACAACAACTCATCACATTAAAGCATCTCACCACTGCTCCCTTACAAAAGCTTCATTGTACCCGCAAGATAAGTTTGCTGATTTATAACCCCGTGAGCAGCTACTTATTGCCAGTGGGTATCTAGTCCTTCATTTTTAACCAACTTCATCACAAGTAGGTATATAATGTAAGATTACAAATCCATAATGGTCGATTGTATCAAGTTCTCACCGTGCATTTGTTTTACTTACCTATTACCTAATCTTAAGCCACGAATGCCAATGCTTTTGGCCGCCTACACAGTGCGCTTGCATCTCGCAAAGCCCACCTCTGACCTTGAGTTGAAGTTGATAACGTAGGAGTATCAGAATTTTGATTTTATTGTATCTGTGTGCTGATATGCGACATCGTAAGTGAAATTACATGTATTTAAAAGGAATGTTGAAGTCGCATCAAATCGAGTATGTAAGTAGGACGGTACATTTTACCTACGATAGGTAGTAGGTAGGTAGATACAAGCTGATAGGTGCGCAAGCACCTGCCTACTTACCTATAAATTGTTACAATGACTTGCTGGTCAAGTACAAACTGAAATAATAGTTCAACTGGTGCTTTTAAAGAGTCTCTGTCAACCGACATCATGAACACACGGCACGAAAAGTGTTTGCGAATGCTTACACAGATTTTAAACAAAAATAAACCGTCTGTCGTACTTAAACTTACTACCTTACTAATAATAAGTTGGTCAGGTTGTCAAACCAAGTAAGGATGTTGGGCAGAATAGCCCGTGTGGCTGGCCATGTGCGGCCGGAAACTTTCCATTATTAAAGATTTTTTGTCTTAGAATTAATAAAACATACGACAAAAATTTGATGTGGTCCGTGGCCGGCTGGCGTGACAACACTCGGCATTCGCTCGCTCTTGAATTGCGCTTCGGGACTGCGAGGTGAATGGTCAAAATTAAAAAGCCTAACAAACTCCCGACACCGTTTAATTTGACCGGCACGCATTCAAGAAACATAACTAAGTCCGGCTATATCTGGACACCTTTTTTTGTATGAGGGCGAAACCTTTAAAAGGTATCCGACGCTGTAACAGCAACACAGATTTTTGGGATTTCCAACGAAACACAACCGGAGTCCTTCGAGCGCGATGCCTCTTTCTGGCTATTTCCCGGGATCGCTTGGCTGGACGGCTCGAGCTCCTCCCTCTATTGTCGCCCGCAACTTCGGAAGCACCCTTTTAGTCGCCTCTTACGACAAGCAGGGGATACCGTAGACCTATTGTTGTCTATAGGTAATTAGGTAGGTACACCTACTTATAGGTATCATTCACGTACCACTAGGTAGTGTTGTGCAACTCGGACGAAAATAATTTATGATTTTGTAAACATTTTTGACAATCTAAGCTTCTAGTACCTACTACCTACCTACCGAATTGTGGTGTATATTGTTTCGTGAGTACTATTTTTAAATGCCTTTGCATCCTGCCCCTTTTTCCTCCGGATGTTGTGACTTCAGCCGTAACTCTCAGATACAAACGAGGGATTCATGATTTATTTCATTAAGCCCTTGTTTTTACGATTCACGGCTAATCAACCTACTTTTCTGTTTTATTAAGATTTATTCTAATATCTTTGGCTACTAAATGTAATGACTTAGTAGTTGGTTGGTACTTATTTGTAGGTAGGTAGGTATAAACTTTCTATTAAACAATCCATTGTTTATATAGATAAACAATGGATTGTTTAATAGAAAGTTTCTATCCAACTTTAAAATGATAATTAAGAGAGAAAGAGAGACGACTGGCGTTAAAGAGATAAGAGCGTTAAAGAGAAGAGAGAGAGACTTATAGAAAGATTTCTACATATTATGACAAATTATTAGATAAATAGATGCCAATGCCTCTTCAAGAAAGTCGCATTTTTTTATATGTTAGGAGTAAAGGTTAAGTAAAGTAGCAACCTACCCTTAACCTTTAGGTACTCCTAACATATAAAATGAGATGGTTTGTGTGTGGTCCGATTTATAGGTAATATTGCATGAATGTAGTTTATTTAACTGGTCAGTGTATAGTCTACCTGTGATCCCATTATTTTTTACTAAGATCTTGTTAAAGATGGCGACTATTTTAGTGACGTGATTTTTTTGCATTTTAAATAATAAGAAAACGAAATGAAATATTATATTTTGATGGCATATAAGACGTAAACATTTAATGTTCTATCCTAAAGGACCTTATCACTTTTCATGAACTTTCAACGTTTAGCGAGCAAAACCTAATTTTTTTGCCACGTAGCGAAGCACTACTTCAGCTAGGCAGCTAGTAGGATTCCTATCTAGGAAATCAAGTAACTAGGTAGGCATTGGCCACGCTATTTTGATTTCCTGATTAATAAGCGTTAGACAATGAAAAGCAAAAGAGTTGAGAAAATGAGTAGACATGATCAATTTTTTTTTACAGTTTCTGGCAGTTCCGTTAAGACTTTAGAGGACATTCCTATTGGCTGTGGCTGTGATAAAAGACAATTCAAGTGATTTTGATCGAAGTTCTTAGCGTCGACCAAGTTATCGGCCGTAGCCGATTGGTGTCTACTCATAGAGCGGCGTGGCCTCACACGCCAATTTATGTTGAAGACGAATGGCGGGAGAACTGCTAGCCAGCGTAGGCGAATTCGTTTGTAGTTTTCCCCACCGCTTTTTCCGCGATGACGCCAAGCCAGTGGCGAAAGAGTGCAGCGAGCGACGCGATTGGTGGGTTGCGCAGCCAATGTGGGCGACGACCGCGTGTCGGCCCTAAGCACGAAAGGGACCGAGCCGATGTCCGGGCATCGGGCAGTCCGTCCCGGGCCCTTGCTAGGATTGTGTCGACGCGATTTGCATGAGGCGTCCGTCTATCTACAATTATCTGTACCGTTCGTGCGTGCATGTGCAATCTATGGGAATATCGCGAATGCGTCATAAACCGAAGGCTGGCTTTTAACGTGAGTAGTTAGCCAGTAATATAATTAATGTTGTCTCACCGTGATAACAGATGGCGTTGCACGTTCCGTTGTCGCAGTCGTCCGATCGTGTCATTGAACTGAGGTATTATGCGGTCGCACTGTATGACGACCTTTATTGGAGTGCATGCACTCTTGTTTATTTAATATTCTCGATTCACGAAAGTAAGTTATTAGGTAGATAGATTCAGCAATAACATTAGTAAGTAGATTAGGTAGCACTAAACTCGATGAAATTAAGTACCTGATTACGTTCGCGGGTTTCCGTTTTTAAGTAATTTGATAGCGTTGTCACGGCAACATTCCTGACCCTGACTAGCCGTAGCGATAGCGGCGAGGCGGGCCGGCGAGTTGTGACGAGATTCCGCGTAATGCAGAGACCATTCGATGACGTCAAAACTTGCATTTGGTACCTAGGTATTCTAATTTAACGCACGCTCGGAACTACCTGCCCGTAATCATTGGACTCATTGTTTCAACTACGTATTATCAATGTCATTTCTTACAGTAGGTAGGCGAGATTGTAGTGAAGAAATGCAAACAGTAGGAACTCAAAATAATAGGGCAATGGTCAACCTATACTGTCTTTTATTTCAACAAATAACAGGTAATCAACAATATTGATTACCGTTAAGTACCTAATGATATAATTATTATACTATAACTAATTATTAATTATTTATGACTAACTAGATAGGCAGGTCATTTAAACAAAATGCATTATACACATTTTGTTTTGATAGACAATAATATTATTAGAATGTTGATATTTTTGGGTATGTAGTCTATTCTTGATTTCAAATATCACATCCTTTTTATACGCAAATTGTTAAGCGATCCAAACATTCACCGAAGCGACATACTAGGTATTTTTTTATAAGATTGAAATAGCAAACAAGCCTGCAGTCCGTCTGATGGTAAATGGTACTGGGCATTTGTAAGCAACTCCATATAAGACAGGGATACAGACTAAAGTCAATCACAGATGCGTTGCTACTCCTGAGGACAAAAATGGTCGCCGCATAATATGAAAGTGAACCGAAAAGTAGATAGGTACGTACGTTTAGGTATAAACAGATAGGTAGGCCTACTTATCTATTTAGATAACATTTTAGTACACAATGTCAAAGTCATTCTTACGTAAGTACGTAAAATAGATATATTTATCATATTTTAAAAGTACACTGCTCTTTATCTTTAACGATCACCGTTATCATTACCTATTATAAATCAAAATCGCAATTAATTAATTAATATTTACCTACATAATAGATTATAATGATATCTACGTCTAGTTCGTTTTTCATTTTACATTCCATATCGTGACACGCATCCCCAACAGCTGTAGCTTACGCAACAAACTTTGCACTATTTGTAATTTACAATAACCACTGAATTTCACGTTTATTTTGTTTTTTAATTTTTTATTTGTTTCTCTTACTAAACGTGGAAAGTAATGACGCTCAGTTAAGATCACTTGAGGTTTATGCAATTCGATCTAGTGGTTAGAACCGGAGTGGAAGATGTTGCCGCAGTTTTCTTCGGGTCATTCTCATTGACTTGATGTAAATCACAAATAGTGCAAAGTTTTATGCATAAGAAAACATACGGATACGTTCTTTGAATCTTGCGCAGCTAAACCTCCTCCCCTTCTCTTAGCGACGGCTAATACCATGATAAAAAAAGCTAGAATGCTAAATAAATTATAATTGGCCTTTGATTTGTGTAATATTCATTTTACAATCCAATTCACATTGTAACATAGACACCTAATTATTGTCTTACTACCCGCTATTTTGTTGCAAATAAGCTTAATTTTATATTATTACGGCGACACGCACTGCAACCACTGCCGTAGTACCTCCTAGTAATATCAACTTATTATTTACCGCTCCTGGACACGGGTGTTTCCTCAGGATGATAGAGTCATTATCCACTATACTAGCCACACACTTTCGAGAACTATTTACAGAAATTTCAGAAAAATTTCTTCCAATATTTTCCTTTGTCGTTAAAGCAAGTTAGTGTCACTTGCTTGTAGGTAATAAACTTTTATTACTTACTTACAAGTTAATGATTAGGTGTAGGTAATAACTTTAAAAAATCAGAGAACTGGGACCCAGGGTCCCAGTTCTCTGATTTTTGAAAGTTATAACCTACCACGTAGGAGTTTGAATTTGAATTGTGTGCCAACATAACTTAACAATCTTAAATTTCACGTTGAATGACCACTTGAATCAGCTGGATTCACTTTGAAGTTTGAAGTTGCAATATATCGATGGATACACTGCAAGTAGCGTGGGCGAATCTAGTATCTAGCTACGCCTATAGGATGAGCATATGAACAACCTAGCGTCATAATCATCAATTACTCTATTCTTCCCTTGGATATCATAAGAGATGTCTAAAGTACTATATCATATAGTACTTCAGACATCTCCTACGACTTGGGCGTCCTTTTGGGTGACATCAACGTCAATCGATCAACGATCAACAACAAGCATGCTAGACACGATGACTATTGGTAAAAACCCTCATTGATAGAGACTTATGTCCAGCAGCGGACCTTACAGCTGATATATGCATGGATTCTTCTACTTACTAGCAATTAGTTCCTCTCAGAATGAGAAGGATTAAATTGATAGCTCACCACGTTGATCAAGTTCCTAAGTAACTATAGATCAGTGGTTGAAAAAGAAAAAAATATAAGAGCCATGAAATGTCAAAAATTGCAAATAAAATTGTAAGATACAACATATACCTAATTACAGATTAAAATTATAATTATAAATACCGTTGTCGAATGTAACTACAATTTTTAAACTAAAGCTACCAAGCGAGGTGATGTGTGAATCCATAATAACAGCTCTACCTGAACGTTTGAACTAGGAGCTGCTTATAGGCACCCATTACATGCTCAATCTAGATTGTGATCCTTGATCGTGATCATTGATCACAATCAAGATTGATTGTGTAACGTATTTGATTGACGGATCGTAAAATCTGATCGGAAAATACCTATCTAGATTTTTTAAATCAACGATCTCAATCCATTGATCGCGATACAGATGGATGCTGTCAAATTACATCAGTCTGCGTTCGGAGCGCGATGTGTTTAATAAGTGTGGTGTAACCATTTCCAAAATATGATCAAAGCATGCTTCCTTCATCCTGTACTAAGTAGCGTAATCATTCTCCTCTTCCGAACTATGAATTTGATCTAACAAGTTAAAATGTGTATAAATGTTACTCTTTAGTAGCCATGGTTTAACCCAACGTTTCTTCTTCACGCCTTTCTTCAAAGAACAAGTAATAATTATTGCTGCACAAGCTTTTTTCTTATTCAGATCTATTTAGTGGTTGTGAACGCGTGTGTATTTGAAGGTATCAAACAGTGGACTGATATGATCTGGATTGACCGTCTAATGTCGCGACGAGCCACAAAGATTCTCAATCTACTACAATCCGTTACCTTGTTTGGATAGTGAATTGGATTGAGCGTGTTATGGGTGCCATAGAAGCTTCCAAAAGCGCATACCCCATAAGCTTGAGAGAAACACGTGCACGCTGAATAAATTAGTTCGCTCAAATTTTTAATATGAGAATCGACAATAATCTTGGAATAACGTAACCTACATATCAAACATAATTAAGTTTCATGCGCCAAATTTTAATCTTGTACCTTATGTGGCTAATGCTGCACGTGGATCTATAAGCAACTCAATGTTAGTAAAGAATTTCTTATCGCCGTTTGAGACTAAAAAATCTAAGCTCTAAGATTAAAGGTTAGCTAAAACAAAATTTTAGCTAACCTTTAATCCAAACGAACACTGCAGTACTCAAATGCTGCTATAAGACCATTGAGACAAATACAAACGCGGTCATCTCGCAACGTCAACTTATAAAAAAACGTATCTTTATATGAGTAGGTACCATTAAAAATTTGTGTTTAATATTAGATGTCTACCATCGCCACTTGGTCAGCCCAGTGGACAATGGCCCAATTTCATTCTAAGAGATAACCCAAAACAAGTAATAGGATAATTATGGGTTGGTTATGAATAAGCATTTGTTATGACAATTTAATATGGAGAAAATGCAGCTGCACGACACCGGACTAACCGCATAGGCCTCGGTCACAAGGCAAAATAAATGTAAATTGTTGTTTTTTCGAACGACCATGATTCTATCAAACGGAAAATAAAAGTAAAATATATTTTTGATAAACCTTGATAAAATATTTTACTTTTTAAAGTTCCTTTGACGGTACGGACATCCGGATGGGATTGTTTTTTTTTTTTTAATAAAAAAAAAGGTTAGCCAAAAACTCCTGCGAATGAGTTTATGGCATTTCATAATAGATGGCGTAAGCAGTTTAACGTCGTAGGAAGTTTTTATTTTTTTAAAGAATGTTTTTAAATCCAAAGGGATTTTACTTATTACAAAGTTTAGTCGTTATAATTTTTTGTGATGTTATGGTTATGGTTATTAGATATATGCAAATTATGTAGTTTCCATACATAAAAAAAAAATTAACACTGACTATACTAATTTTAATTTCATTCAAATAGTACCAGACGTAATTATGTTATGCGTAATATGAATCTTAAATGTGTGGTACGTAATTTTATTGTCCACGAATGGAACTTAAAAAATTGAACTAGAATATGGTTGTTTCTTTTTAGGGATCCGCAGCCAAATGGCAATAATCGGAACCCTTATAGATTCGTCATGTCTGTCTGTCCGTCCGTCTGTCCGTATGTCACAGCCACTTTATTCGGAAACTATCAAAACTATAGTGTTGACATTTGGTAGGTAAGTGTATTCTGTAAACCGCTTTCCGAGTTTTGTACGAAAATAAAAAAATATATTAAATTTGGTAGGGGGGGGCTTCCATACATGCAAGAACTTGAAGTCTGTCTCAAATGCGTTACTGCTCCTAAATATTGATAGTTGCCTCATATTACACTATATTACTGCAAACGCAGATCGTATTTTTTTATATTTATAAACTAGACTAGATAAGCGCTCTTAAGTATTCAAGTAAAAATATTCTGACAACCATCCAACGGCCTAACCAACCATCGGGCTAAGTGCCCAGATGTGGTAGTCAGAATATTTTGTGTGTGAATCCCAAAGGGATTACCCGAAGGTGAAAACATAAATTCCAATCTGTTATATTCTATTATATATTCAATTTCTATCTTATTTATATTTTGTGACTACTTGGGCATTGGATTGGTCATTAAACGCAGTTTTCAGGTTCAATCCTGGATCAATCCTTAATGTGATGGATTTAAGAATCTCCATTTCAAGGATTTATTAATCAAAATTATATTGATTTTGTTTTGAATATTCGTATTTGTCCATACTCCAGGTTCTATCTGAAGTCGATCACAGATGCGTTGCTACTCCTGAGAACTAAAATTGTCGCCTCATATAAGTGAGCCGGCAACCACACCCTTCTATCGAAACGCAAGAACTGCTTCATGCTAGAAATAGGTGTGGCGTTGGTACTTCCCCGTTTAAACTACATTAGTTCTACCACCTGGTAAACTGTTACATTTACGGCTCTACATTTTATTAAAACAATTCATAGATATTATTTACTTCTATGATTAAAATGCGGTCAATAAACATATGTTGATGAGCCCAAAGATCTTATGTATTTGACATTTAAGGGATAATAGAAACCAACACGTTTCGCACCTACTAACTTTCCTAACAATAAGGGGGTTAGCACACGAGCGACGGTTGGCAATAACAACGGGCGGCAACAATCCATGATAGTTAACGATAGAGATTTGGGGGCGATAGACATTACGCACCTACTGACAAATTTCTAAGGATAAGGGAGCTAGCACACGGGTGACGGTTGTTGATAACAAGAACTTGAGAGGTGTCAAGGGACACTCGGTTGGAACGAAGCTCTTTTCCATTAATTAGTGAAGGAAATGTAATAAAATTGTATTTCTTTTAAGTTACAATATATATTTTTTGTCATTAACAAATATAATGTAATACAAACACTGTCAGAATGCATTATTTTTATTATTTTTATTATGTACAAAATACCTGTATACACTCAACAAAATTAATCGTCGCGACACCACACTGTTCAATGCGAAATAGAAGTGCCGATATAACTTTTGGTCTTAATTTTTTCCGTCTAGCCCCCTTTCGCAACGCGCGATAAGGAGCTTCGTTCCAACTGGCGGCGACAGTCGATGATAAACAGTGACGATCGCTGATCATAAGCGTCGACAAACAGGGATCGGTCGTCGACATAAAATATCGTTTGTATTAGCTTTTCGTCGCTCGTGTGTTAGTGTCCTTACAGCCACGGATCTTAAGCGGCAATAGTGTAACTTACAGACTGATTTACTCATGTTGTTGACACATTTAATTGAAAACTTAATTGAGTTTTCGTTGTTTAATGTATTTCGTCAGCTGCTTTGTATAGTAAGTAATTATTGACATTAACTGGTTTTGGTGTTAATCGGGTTTGAATGTGATTAAAACAGTTACGAGTTATTAGCTTTTGTATGTACAAAATCAAATATTTGTAATATTCTCTATGTTTTAGTTTTGGGTATGGAGAAAAGCCTTTAGATTTACTGGATTGACCACATTTGATTTTAATACAAAAAATGGTAAAATGGTAGTTTAAAATTTGATGTATAAAACAATACTTACAATATACAGGCTGTGAATTGAAACTATTTTTATGGACGGTATATAACGTTACATATATTTGGTGAGGGTCACAGGACTTTTCAAGTTCATTGGTTCAAGAGCTAAGTGCAACAGGCTGACTGGTTGCCAAGCGATGGCATGAAAGATGGAGGAAGTTGTTTTTTTTTCATCTATATTAATTGCCATTAGAACACACAGATCTAAATTGTTGACCTTTAAATCTAGCGACTTTATCTACACTAATATTATAAAGAGGAAAGATTTGATTTTTTGTTTATTTGTTTGTTTGATTTGAATAGGCTCCGAAACTACTGGACTGATTTAAAAAAATCTTTTACTATTGGATTCCTACATTATCCCTGATGAACATAGGCTATATTTAATAAGAAAATTTCGATGAAAATTTCGATAATGTAACCCGATGTGTGAAAAAATCTTCCAAAAAACTCTTTAAATTGCTTACGCTGTGGAAATTATAGACAATAGAGCAAAGTAATGTACTAGAGTCTTATAAAGGGCATTAATATCAACATAAAAGTAGCGAAGAACGGGTAGTTCAGCTAGTATCATGTACAGGACTTTAGGGGAGGACCCGCCTAGATGCTTCAATGAATATAAGTTAAGGTTGGTATTTAAAAAAATTGAAATGCTTTTTAACAACTTTAAAAGGGCAGAGATTTTCATAGACATCTACACAAGTCACTTAGTACGAGTTTAGCACGTTTCCTCAAATCACGACACGTTACGTTTTCGACATACATTGTAATGTATATTGCACATTTACGGTTTCTTTTTCGCCTACAACTTGCAATGTACTTTGCAAAGATGGGCGAAGACGTAAGACGTAATTATTTTGAATTTCAGTATTGAAACTTGAAATAATCCAGGCCTCCCAAGATGATACGGATTTGATAGAGTCAAAATGAAGCAGTTTTAACAATATCTAAGTATGATATTATATATATTGTATATTTTGTGTGGAAAATTTCTTCGTACATTCTAAATAAACGGGGTTAAGTGCAAGTTAAGTGTGCTCTTTTCTTAAAACGTTTTCTTGGAGAAGCGTGCGATATCCAAGTAGTCTGTTCTTATATAAGGTTTAAATGTTCCATATATATATGTAACATATAAGAACACATAAGTTCCATATTAATTACAACTTACCATTTACATATATAACACATAAGTGTCATATCATACTTAATTAAGCGTAGATAGAATTTGAAGTGTATTACAGATACGAGTTTTCAGGATAATCATAAATTATGTACGTCCATCAGTAAATCAGGCGAATGAAATCGAAATAAAAATTGACATAATTGAATAATGATGACATAATTGACATAAAAAGGGCGAGAGGCAGGCTGTTTTATCCGAAGAATATTCAAATTATATATGTATGACTAGCGGAGCCCGGCTGTCTTAGCTGCGTTAGTCAAATGACGACAATCAGAATACACGTACAGATATTTAAAAAAATATAAAATTGGGATTAAATTACCGTTTCACAATCTCCTCTATTTGCAAATATGTATTGAATAGATGTTATGATACGAGCAACCTTCATTTGCATCATTTGTAAGGAACTCCAATCTATTGATGCACTAAGGCCCAGCGCTCATTATCGGCATCGACATGGCTGAGGATTTTAGGTGATAAAAAGCATTATACATTAACTTCATGACAATAAAGTAGAAATTTCCATGATATATGA
>DWNE01003867.1:0-16042 GCA_018249875.1 Cecropterus toxeus
ATTATCGCGTTAAGTCGTGGCTACACCTACGGTTAACGCGATAATTAATGGCATTTCCCGTTAGTGTGGCCCCAGCAAAAAAAAACGTTATTAACGCTAAACATTAAGTATAAATTATCAAGACAGAAATTTATATAAATTTACATTTCATTGAAATCGACATTTCTCAAAAAATCATTATTGCAATTTTTTTTTGTCACCAGTACTTGCATTCTTGCGAGTGACGTCACGTTTAACATTCGTCTAGTTAGCTTGGTCGACTTGTACCTACCCTAACCTTGAGCCCACATGATGGTAAGATGTTACTGCCACTCATGGACACCTGAGCGTTTGCAATACATATATTTTTATATATAAGAATGAAGTAACAAACGAGCATGCAGCCCACATGATGGTAAGTTACTGCCACCCATAGACTGAGTAACTTTATATAGAACAGGGGTTATATCTGAAGTCGATCACAGATGCGTTGCTGCTCCCGAGGATTAAGATGATCGCCTCATGTGTAAATGAGCCGGCAACCACACCCTTCCACCGAAACGCACGAACTGGTTCACGCTAGATATAGGTGTGGCGGTGGCACTTCTCCGGTCGAACTATATCGATTCTACCACCTGGAACTACATTCCACCACTACCACCATTCCATTCCACCGCTATACTTATTTCTAACATAAGGCCGTTCTACAGATGGATTCGACACGCTTGCAAGGGAGGTGCCACCGTCATACTTCTTTCTAACGTGTGGCAGTTTTTGTATTGCGGTGGAAGGAGACGGTTGTCGTCTTAGTTTCATATGCGGCTAACAAGATTAAGTCTTCAGGAATAGCAATACTATGTAATCTCTAAACAGTTAAAACATTTTTTTATACTAAAGAAATTTAACTTAAAAAACGAAAAAAAGTTAGATGTCGAAACAGAAAAATTAACACTTTTTATTTCAGTAATGCTGTTAAAATAAAATATATTTTAATCAATTCAATAGAAACTATAATTACAACGATACCTGTCTTCAATCTAATCATATCTAAAATGTACTTCTTATTTATACCCACAAAACCTAAAAAAGATTTGTTAAATACTTTGTGTCATATCATACCTATAATATGAAGTTTATTAAAGGTCTAACTATCAATATTTTTAAATAGTTGAAATAATAAAAAAGTAACTAAAAGATCAACTAACCTTCAACGTAAACATGAAACTTTGTACTTGTTCATCGTTCATGTTTCCGTGTTTTTTGATAATTCCCTTTAATTTTTGATGAACGTCTTCAGCCATCTTACAATCACCGCAGACATAGAAGTGTGCTCCTTTGTTTACCAAGAGATCGTGAAGCTCTGGACCTTCTTTTTCTGCTAACTCTTGGACGTATATCTAAAAAAATGCTGGATGCATTACACTAGTCATCGTTACTAACACTACTATCGTTTATAGGCATTTTTGCATTGCTTTTAATTTATTTCAAGTAAATTACATTTTCTTTATTGCTCACTTTTATCTTACAGTAATCAGGCTTACCTTAGGAAAGTTTTTCTCCCTTGACAAAGCAAGGTAAACCTTCGTGAGAACACCTTCTTTGAGTGCTTGTTCTTTTTCTTCCCTATACAAGTCCATTGTTTTGGTCCGACATCCAAAGAAAAGCCAAACTGGACCGGCAGTTGGACGAGTACGAGAAGTGAGCTGAGCTCTGCGATGATGCCAGAATCCACGGAAAGGAGCTATTCCTGTACCTGGACCTATCAGTATAAGAGGAACTGACAAATCTTCAGGTAAGTGGAAGTTCGGAGCGCTGAAATATTGTTAAAGAATTATTACGAGGAAACGGAATGATGCAATAGATAAACTACACCACACTATGTTTACCTTCGAATGAATAGATAAACCTCATCGCCCGGCTTGCGATCCATGAGATAGTTTGAGCAAACACCATAGTGGATAGGACCTTCGCCATCTGTTTGAACATGACATCACCATAATCAATCAACATAAAAATAGACAGAAACTTAATTCGGTCATAATTAAGCGACTCATTTCCCAGAACACTGTAAATGAAATTCGTCGCAAACTAAAATAGATCATATTGTAATCAGATTTTCACTGGAATTCGTAATGTACAAGCAAAACATATGTGGGAATCGACGGTAATAAACTATGAGGTGCTATTATAGTGACTACGTGAGTCTAATGTTTATTTACTCGTACTAACCTTGAGTGCGGTACGTAACTACGGCCACAGTGAGATGCAGTCGTTTTGGATGGGCGATCGGTGATGACGAAATCGAGTAGAATCTCGGCTGCAAAGGTGATAGTAGTGCGGCAAGTAACGAAGCACTTGGCTTGGCTGAAGGGAACTGTTCCAGTACTTCAGGTAGTGTTGGGAAATGGAAATGTCGCCAGTCTTCATATGCTGCTGGATCCTATTAATATTGGGCAATAAATAAATAAAAAATAACGTACTATAAAACATCTGTGCCGATATTAAGTTACGAATGATTTTAACATACATAACTAAATTTCTTATAATAAATATTTTTGGACTTAATGAAATATAGCGAATACTTACGGTGGCAAGCAAGCTAAGCTGTTTTTTCTCTTCTTCATTGTCGCATGTCTTAGCTAAGTATTGCAGAAGGATTGTCGTAGGTGGAGTCGTGATATCAACAAATCGCGTGAACAAATCTCGTACATTTACGGCAGGTAAGCGTTCATGTGGTTCCCAAGATTTCACTGGTCCTAAGACAAATATTTGTATGATAATTTTTAGCTATTATGTAGTCGTGTATATATAATATTTATAATCAGTTTGTAAGTAGAATTCTTACCACTGGATGTATGAGTCTCTTTCATAAGTTGCAGTTGCACTGGCTGATCATAATTATCAACATCTTTCAGACGGGCCAACAAACTGTCTACTAATTCTTTTCGATTGCATGCGATAATGCCTACGTGATCACCTGGATCATACTTTATTTCACTCTGAAATAATTATAATATATTTAGTGCTCATTATTTATCAAAACGGCTTGTATTTTATCAGTATACTTATATACATTTGGCGTGAATAAAATTGATTAAAAATTTAAGCTTGTTTTACTTATTGGCGAATATCCCTTACCTTTGGTTCCAAATCGATAAAGATAGTAGATCTTTCTGCAGACGAATCCCCTAAATCCTTATTGGCTTTAACCACACAAGTTACCAGTTGCTTATTAACAGCAGACTGTAGAGCATTAGGCAAAGCAGGTGGCTTGCCAGCGGGATAGGCGAAGCGTACAGTTTCCTCACTCAGAGCAACTGTGCCGAGAGCGCGCTTCGCTTCTTGGAGAGTTTCATCGTCATCCAAGCAAAATGTTTCACAAGAAACCTATAAAAATAACTCTTATAGTAGACCATGCTATTTTATATGTCATTTTAATAGAGCAAAATCCAATTTTACATGTTTATATAAAAGTGGTACAAAAGTTACTAGACCACACCTATACCTATTTTAAGCTACATTTTTAGTTTTTACCCACACGTCATAAATCAAATATCCAATCTCAAGTGGCATTCACTCGATTTAATGATAACTTCAAGGAAGGTATAAACACGGAACGATATCATATCATAACGACATATTTTTATCAATGAATAAATCAATACGTAATGCAACAAGAAATCCTATTTAAACACACGCACGAGTTCAAGGACGTATGAATTAATTAATCAAAAATTTATTGACTCTTTAAAATACTGTTTTGTGTGTTTTACCTGTAAATAGATATATCTGAATTTTATAAATTAAAAATAAGTCACTAAATAAACCCATAATATTTCTATAATTAAGACGTTTGATAGTAACCGAAACAAGATTTCATAAAAGATAAACAAATATTCCATCATGAACTATTTATACTATTTTGGTTTGGCGTTTAATTAAAATTTAAAAATAACTTGCTCACCGTCAAGGTCGCCTAGGAACTTTTCCATGTTTTTATCACATACAATAATAAACACTCACGTTAAAGACACTAGAGGCCCATTTCCGGAAGGCCTGGTCCTGGCCACACATTTCGTCGCCGGTGGCGAGGTCGTGGATCCTTTCCCCGCCGAGGTCACCGAGCAACTTGTCGACATATTTGCCGAAGTTGCAGAAGTTCGGATACGCGCTGGAGCCGAGAGCGAACACCGCGAAGCGGACATTGCTGAGTGGACCGAAACTGTCGATAGATGTTGCATCTGTTGTGCTTCCTAGGAAGTAGAATATTCACATTTTTCACCAAGATAAAGACGACACTTAAGATGACTCAAGATCGACTTAAAGCCTAACAATATAAAATTTTGCCAAATTGGAAAAAGTTTTGAGTCACATATTAATATTCATATTATTTTTATCTACATATATAAATCAGTCTAAACGGCAAAAATAAGTATACAAATTTTAATTTCATAATTCAACTTTAAAAACAACGAAGTACTACTATTACTTTTATCGTACAGCTATTATTATACTAGGTACTAAAATGAATTAAATATTCTCTACGAATACAATATAGCAGGAAATAAAGGAATTACCTTTAAGTGATTCTAATCGGCTGAGCTGCTTAGGGTTTCCAGCTGCATATCGTTGCAACTCTATTTGACTGTTAGCCTTTATAAAGGTTTTGGGAGTCAGCAATTGAGTTGATCTAAAATACCATTAAATATATATTTTTATACATATTTAAGAATACAAATAATGACCATTACAAAAACCCTAGATGTTGGTATATATATTGACAAGAAGACAACAAGTTGGTATATTATTGGCAAGAACAAGCAATGTTGAAATCAAGCATAGTACACAAAACATAACAGCTTATTTCGAAAACAAACAGTACAGCTTATTTCGTGTTACAAAGTCTTAGAGCAAGTAAACTACAAGTATAAGATTATTGTGGTAATAATAATTTAACCGCAAACACATTCAGATCTTACCCAGCCGATTCCTCGCCAACTTGATCCGCATATAAAATCTCGCAGAGATGCTCCCCAAAAGCCTACAAAGCAGTAACCATATCGTTAACTACGCACTTTGGAACTTCTAAATTAACCTCTTACTCAGTGTAGTTCGCCACAATCGCCCACTTAAAAGACCCGAACATACATCCTTTCGATAGGCAATAATTTTGTTTGCAATACTCAGCAATTTACGAAAAGGATCAATACTTACGCCTATATTTATCTACTGACTAGTGTAATAAAATTGATTGAAAGTGATTTAAATAGATTTTAGTATCATTTCAAAATTCGAAATGTTTACTTGTTGGTTTGAGATATCATTGTTATGGTTACAATAAACTTTTATGTTAAAGCCGTGTCATGTGTATTTTTTTTAAATTCTAATCGAAATTTACTAGAAGACTCATACCTCCTTCGTTTATTTATTAACTACTAGATAACTTATAGATTTGTTTTAGAACGATCTATATATTCTATTCTATTCTATTCTTTCTTCAGTTTTTCATACATTATATACGATTACTTATTACGAAGTATATTAGGAGATCTACTTAAATCTAAAGCTAACATTTAAGTATGAACTTAGTGTATTAGGTAGACATGTAGGTATTTATCGTACTTACCACTCCATTCTCTGGTGGATCACCGTTTCCAAAAGTGGAAGTCACGACAAGCAGAAGTGCTTCATGTTCTATAGATGTTATATCATAATCGGCCATGCAATGGACCTATTGGAAAACATTAAGTTTGTTAGCAACAACTTTTTGAAAGATTTTGCTAGGACATGCGAAATAATATTTTAGATAGAATTTGCGTGGGCTACGATTTATTTCGGTTGTATACTTTTGGGCTCGTGATCCTTATTTCCGTTGCCCAAAAATGTCTGTTAAATCATATGTATATACTCAATGTTTACGGAATTAATATTAAAATTTCTTTTAAGTTATGCGTACATACTCGATTTTTATGGAAATATAATAATAAATTTCTGTTAAGACGCATGTACCTACTTGATGTTTCCGAAATTATTACAATATAATAAATGTTTACTAAAAATATCATTTTTTTAACGCACCTAGAGGTTTTCAGTTATTTTCCACTACAAAGGAATAATCAATTAACTAAAGGCACGTTAATAGTATCTATTACCGTGCTAAAGGTGTATAATGAACCCTACCTACCTACAGATAATTATTACAACAAATCCAAAGATGAATAAAAGATGAGAGAGAGAGGATATGATTAAAACTAAATAGCACAAAATACTAAATTAAGTTAACCCAAGTTCGTCATGAATTAACACTTTTTTAGATTCAAGATCGCTTGTTTCCACGAACAAGTCGTCTGTCAACTGCAAATACACAATTCAATTTATCGAGAATCATTTTCAAATGCCAAACCGTGAGCATATTTGCGAAAATGACGTCTAATTATTTTACATACCATTATGGTTCATCGGTTACCTTTAAACTGAGCGTCGATATCATAATCCTATTACAGTTTTCGGTCCAACTAATTAAGGTCAAATCCCACTAGTAGTAAGAAAGTTTCCTTGTCTTCTTCGATATAAAACTCTAAAGTAACTTGTAACTTTTTGTTAGAGGATTAATTTGATAGTGAAAATGATTCAGACATTTTTTACTTTATGGAATAATAATATGGAATATAGAAAATATAACATACATTAACAATATTTAAAATATGGAATAATATGGAATATAGAAAATATAACATACATTAACAATATTTAAAATAGATCGTCTATTTTTCTTTTTTCATCTTTTTTATCGTTAAATCTCAAATAATCCAAACTATTTACAGCTAAACTTACCTGAGCATTAAACGCGTGTCCAAATATGACACCCAATTCCTTTGCATACTGTTCCGATTTGCCCGTCTCCGTTGCATACAAGACGGTTGCCTTGATCCTCTTAGAGAGTGCTCTACCGAAGAGCTTCGAGGTGAATTTCACTGCCCGAGCAATTTGCTTGAAATGGAACTTTCTGTTAATAGGCCTCTTGCCACTGATCGGCTTAGATTTCTGCCATTGATGTGTCTTCCAAGCGGGCTCCTGTTGAAATGTTCGTGACAAAATTATTTGCGGCATTAGGACTTTCAATAAGCATCACGTTTGACATGTCATCTAAGTATTATTAGAATTTATATTTTCGGTATGATCTCAGCCTTACATTATATTTTTTATTATCAAGAATCGTTTTTGTTGTAGTTATGAAAAACATAGAAACCACAACTATTTTATCTGTCTGTAAAAAATAAACTTCATACTTATCTATAACTTCATCTGTGACATGGAATTTATTAAATAAAAAATGGCAGCAAACAGAAACAATTGTAATAGTAACCTGGTATTCGTAAGATGGTTTCAAGTAGTACAACGCCATCTCTTGGTGGAAGACTGGAGTGATAGATGAAGACATTGGCGGTACAATCCATATCCAATCGGCTGGACATCCAGAACTGAACCAAGAGAAATACAACATAAATTATATTAGAAATATTAGAATGCTATTTAATAGTTTATTGTGTATACATAACTATATTTGTCGTCTATCATGCTATAAGTCACAAAATATTACAAACAAATTACGTCTTTTAACAACTACATACATCTGACCTAATTCCTAAGTTATCATAACTTTAAGCCTAATTATATCATAACCGAGACGAAAAGCATGAACCGCGTAATATTGTTGCGTAGAACCAAACAGTCGCACGTTTTGTTTTCTTATCCTTGTTAACACGTGTGTTATGGTTGTACGAGTACATTGTTGTTGTTGTGCCGTCTGAGAATTCATAACAACAGCGATGAAATCTACTGATGATAGATTAATGCGTTATTAGACAAATTCTATTAATAGTTTGCTTTAATCTATACTCGTGGTCGTCAAACTGCGGCCCGCGGCCAATATTTGTGCGGCCCGCAGCATAGTAAATAATTGGAATTGCCAACTTGAAATTGGTGGCGTTTGATCACTTTTACGTATTACGTTATTATTCGTACTTTTTATATTATATTTATTGGTTGTGATTGGTCGACCATTCAGGATCAGTACTTAAATATTTAAAAAAAATGAAAATTGATCGAATACAATTTTTATTAAGCAAACGTCTTTAGTGTGCGGCCCGTCAGAAATATTCCCATTGCCATAAGTGGCCCTTAGCCGAAAAAGTGTGACGACCGCTGATCTATACCTTTATGTTTAATTTCTGTAACATCTTTATCGTCATCAGGTATTTGTTATCTCCATGTTACCTTCATGCTGTGTAACTTTAGCAAAAAACATTTTAGGTTTAAAATTTGGCATTATCGTTATTACATTTATCTTCATAATATGACTAATAGTGTCGTCATGGGTCTTATGCAGATAAGGTCACAGAGATTTGCAATATTATTATTCTCCTTATATCAGTTGGATCTTGGATTATAGAATCAAAATTTAACACAAGGACAAATATATTTTTAATTGTAATATTATATAAAAAAGTTATATTCCATAAAAAGTTTTAGGTTACACAAAGGTTTAGCAACCTCAAATTTACCTAAACTCAGTACGAAATTTTAGTTTTTTGTTGTAAAGAAGATTTGGATGCTTACAATAATCCCCCCAGTTAGTGTAAAGCTAAATCCAAATTTACGGAAGCAAACTCTTATCCCGCGGCCGCCACCTTGAAAAGAGGGAGTAAATTGTTTCCACGCTCTGTTACGCAAACTGAAAACAATTCTATTAAATGTACGGCAAACTGAAACCCCTCTATCAAAGTAATTTAATGAAACTTTTCAAAGCTGTGTGCAATCTATAAACACCGTTAATTCGTTTATGATGATAATAGTATGTTATTTATTAATAAATTAATACAAAAATACGTTTCAGATTTAATGTTTAGTAGAATCATTGCACGGTTCTAGGTAAGATTTTGTGTTTGTTTAAGTCTGTCCCGACTGTCTGAGAACACGCGTGACATCATTTTTATGATGTTCAAACATTTGCCAATGAGGCTGTGATTGAGCTTTAGGTGAACGGATTTAACTGGATTTTCAAATATAAGAATATTATTTTACCAAATTTATATCCAGCGGGAATCTACTGAATTCTGCGGTCACTGACCAGGATCATCGGAAATAGGTAAAATTAGACAAATAGAAATTGAGCCTGAGCAAACAAAAAAATTGACAATCCATCAGATATTTATTATTGATGGGTTATGAAATAAATACTATATGATTGTAATACTTTCTGGAGATTTATTTATAACAGAATTACTTATAGGTATAGCACAACAGTGACAAGATAAAAAAACGTTCACTTATTTTCTCTGACGTACATAAGATAAAGTGGCGCCGACTAGCGGCCTAATGCACAAATTGTTTGGTTTATATATATACAGTTTCAACACCTGCCCTTAAACTAAACAATCTGTAAACCAAGATGAGAAATACACTTAAAATGTTTGTCTTTACTTAAACATTTTGTCAGGACATCAGCTGGCATATTTTCAGTACACAAATACTCCAATCTAATGATTTTATCTTTTACTATTTGTCTCACATAATGATGCCTGATATCTATATGTTTGCTACGGCTGTGATTAATTTGACTATTACAAATTTTCTGTGCTGACTGACTATCATTAAACAATGTCACTAAAAATGTTTTACCTAAACATTCATACAAAAAACTTTTAATGAATTTAGCCTCCTTTGCTCCTTCGCACAAAGCCATGTATTCAGCCTCCGTACTTGATAGTGCTACGGTTCGTTGTTTACGACTTTCCCATGACACAGCTGAATTACCTATTTTAAATACATAACCAGTGTAAGAGCGCCGGTCTAGCTGATTTGATGCCCAGTCAGCATCTACATATCCAGAGATGGATATAAGAGATTTATCATATACAATCTTATAGTCTATAGTCCCTTTTAGATATCGTAAGATTCGCTTGGCTGCTTTCCAATGAGATTCAGTGTGACAGTTATTGAACTGGCTCAACAAACTTGCTGCATGTGCAATGTCAGGTCTAGTACATACAGCTATGTACATAATACATCCGATAAGGCTTCTATACTTAGAATCAGGATCAGTTTGCTCTCCTTTTTCAAGTTTTATTCCACACTCTAAAGGTGTACTCACTGGCTTACAGTCAACCATATTAAATTGTTCCAGTACCTTTTGTATGTAGGTCTTCTGATCGAGAGTAATTTTGTTCTCTTCTTGATTTAAACTCATTCCCAATATATATTTAGCTCGGCCAAGGTCTTTCATTTCAAATTTTTTCATCAGTTCCTCCTTCAATAGTTTTTTCTCATATGTATCCTTACTGAAGATCAAAATATCATCAACATACAGGGCCAAAATGATGAGATTACTATTAGAGTCTGATTTTATGTACACACAAGGCTCGCTAAGTGTTTTCTTAAACTGAAGATCTGACAAAACTTTATCAATCTTATCATACCAGGCCTTCGACGCCTGTTTCAAACCATATATTGCTTTATTAAGCTTAAATACATACTTTTCTTTGCCCTTTATTTTATAACCTTGGGGTTGTTCCATGTAAACAGTCTCCTGTAATTCTCCATTTAGGAAAGCTGTTTTTACATCCATGTGGTCAATGTGGAAGTCCAAATTTGCTGCCAGGGCAATAAGTATACGAATAGTAGAGTAACGTACCACAGGTGAATAGGTTTCCTTATAATCAATCCCATACTCTTGGGTAAAACCTTTGGCAACAAGACGTGCTTTATAACGAAGTAACTCACCTTCAGAACCAAATTTCTTCTTAAACACCCACTTACATTTGACCGCCTTTTTATTTGCAGGTAATTGTGTCAAGGTCCAAGCTTTGTTTTGTTCAAATGACTTATACTCATCTTCAATAGCATTCCTCCAGTGTTCCTTTTCTGGTCCTGACAGCGCTTCATCTATTGTCTGCGGTTCTACACAGGGGCTTTCTGCAGCTGTCATGGCAGCTACCATACTTGTAGTTTCTTCATATTCTGAATCACTTTCCAGAACCTCAGTCATATCCGGATTCCATGTGATATCATGGATATCATCACCATAGCTAGAATCAGAACTAGAATCAGTAGGTAAACTGGTGCTATTATTTTTAGTCGTATTATTTTCATTAGTGAGATTCATCTGACAGTCAGTAATAGTAATATTTTTCTGATTTGTTTTTAAATCTTTGTACATTTTTTCTTCTAAAAATTGCACATCTCTAGATTTGACACATTTAGAGGGATTTTCTGGATCAATTAACCTATATCCCTTTGATTCATTACAATAACCCACAAATACAAACTGCTTACTTTTTGCATCTAGTTTCTTGCGTTTTTCATTGGGAATCAAAGCATAAGCGACACAGCCAAATACTTTCAAATTAGATAAATTGACTTTGTTACCTGACCATTTTTCTTCAGGAGTCATACCTCGAACTGCCTTAGTTGGTGACTTATTTTTAATATATATTGCCGTATTTAGTGCTTCTGCCCAAAATCTTCGGTCCAGTCCTGCTTCTTGCAGCATGCATCGTCCTGCCTCCACAATTGTGCGATTGACCCGTTCTGCCACACCGTTCTGTTGTGGTGAATACGGTATAGTCGTCTGGTGCTTGATGCCATGCTCTTGAAGAAAAATCTGGAACTGTTTATTAACATACTCACGACCATTGTCTGTTCTAAGCACTTTTATTTTCAAATTTGTTTCATTTTCCACAAGCTTTTTGAAAACCTTAAATACCGACAATACTTCATCTTTACTTTTAATGAAATAACCAAAAGTCATCCTTGTAAGATCATCTATAAATGTCAATAGATATTTCGCACCACTAAATGAGGAAACTGACATTGGCCCACATAGGTCAGAATGTATAAGCCCTAGTTTCTCAGTAGCTCTATTATAAGATTGCTTAGGGAATGGTAATCTACTCTGCTTACCCTCAATACAAGCCACACAAGGAGTATGCTTACCAGAAGTATAATTAATTCCACTAGCCATACCTCGTTGAAGTAGATCCATACTACGCTTATTCAAATGCCCAAGCCTACGATGCCATAACTGCTGCGATGAATTTGCTTCACATAGATTTGCAATCTCCGGCCGTTCTTCCTCTGATGGCTGGATAACTGGTTCATTCGCAGGCATAGAGTAAGTCGACGCACATAGCTCGCGTTCACCAGTCGACTGCTGACATCCCATGTCCAACTGATAGACACCGTTGACCATTGTAGCGCTTGCAACTGCAATCTTTCCATAATAAATGTTACATTTCTGTGCACTAAAATGCACTTCAAGACCCTTTGAAGCCATTTTCCCAACAGAAATAAGGTTTGTTGACAATCCTGGAACGTAAATGACCTCACTTAATTTTATATTTTGAGTTTGTCCTTCTAACAACAAGTATACTTCACCGTGTCCATCACTATACATCTTTTCTTTGTTGGCTACCGAGACCAACCGCGGTGTATCCACAACATAATTTTGTAGTAAATATTTGTTGTTTGTCATATGACAGGTCGCGCCAGAGTCCACATACCAAGCATTTGAGTTAATATCTGCAGATAATGCAGTTAATAACGTTCCATTCCATGCTTTTTCACATTTCTCAGTTTTGTTGGTCTTATTTGGACAGTTCTTAGCATAGTGATTCGGTTTTTTACAAATATAACACTTGTTTTTGTTAGAAGTTCTATTTACACGTTTTGCATTCCGGTTTGTAAACATTGCACCTTCTTCAATCTTGTCAAAGTCTCTGCGTAATTTTTCTTGTAATAATTTACTCTTCACTGTTTCGCTACACAATTTAATGTTTGAATTTTCCAATGCCATTATAAGCGGATCGTAGTCTGGTGGCAACCCACTTAATATTAAAACCGACAGGAAATCATCATCCAATGGAGCGTTTATATCTCGTAGTTGTTGATCTAGGTCCGTGATCTTTAGGAGATACGCTTCCATGTCATTAAATTGTTCCAATTTCAACCCAAACATTGTACGTAAAAGTCCCAGTCGTCTACATAGTCCTCTATCTTCATAGGCCGTTTTGAGATTATTCCAAGCCTCAAAACCACTCGATGCATTTCGTACATGAGAAAAAGACGAAGGTTGCACCATAAGACATATTTTCGCAAGTGCCCGTTGTTGTTTGCGGACATCATTGTCCTTGGGAACACCCGCCTCGCCATCAATGCAATTCCATAGGTCTTCATGAATCAAATACATTCGCATCAAGAATTTCCAATTGCCGTAATTAGATATACCGCTGAGTTTCTCAAAATTTACAGAGATTCCAGCACTTGTAGCTGTAGACGTAGAAGCTGGCATCGCCGGTACAGGCAAATCTACATTTTTCGGCATTACGAAATTTTTGTTTTTTATATTTTTTTCTTTTTGTTCCTTTTTACCGAAACTAATGACGTACCGTTAATTACCACTTATTCTGGGCCCATAACCTGATGGGTTATGAAATAAATACTATATGATTGTAATACTTTCTGGAGATTTATTTATAACAGAATTACTTATAGGAATAGCACAACAGTGACAAGATAAAAAAACGTTCACTAATTTTCTCTGACGTACATAAGGCAAAGTGGCGCCGACTAGCGGCCTAATGCACAAATTGTTTGGTTTATATATATGTATACAGTTTCAACAATTTTAAATATGTAAAGG
Organism: Cecropterus toxeus; assembly: GCA_018249875.1. Lineage (NCBI taxonomy): Eukaryota > Metazoa > Arthropoda > Insecta > Lepidoptera > Hesperiidae > Cecropterus > Cecropterus toxeus. The sequence continues at coordinate 13,679 of DWNE01003867.1, forward strand.
ATAGTTACGATACGTGGTCTTAATCTTCTTTGCTTTGCATACCTGTTATATAATAACAGTTAATATGTATATATGATAAATATGGTAAGATTTTCTTTAGGTGAGTCTTAGATACGGTTAGAATGAAATTGAAAAAAGAACTTATAATTTTTATATAACAACATTCAATTAAGTTGACATTGTACGAATAAGTATAGTTATCAAAAGCTACCATAGCTCTAGATTAACAATTCTAAATTCTCCTACTCGTACACTCCATTTAATCACAGGACATAAAATAGTAGAATAAACAATATAGACAAAGAGCCGGCGACGAGTCGCGCTTCGTTGTGCGCTTTCAAATGAAAGTTAAATACAGGCGAGCGATTAAAATGTGTCCGACGGAACAGAGGGCGTTAGTGTGCACAATGGACGCTAGGGAGAACGGTCTGTGTTCTTGCAATACCAGTGTTTAAATGAATATATGTTATTTTTTAATTGAATATATGTATTTTTTTTATAATATTGAAGTAGCAAACGAGCATGCATTTCTTCTGATGGTGAATGGCTACTATCGCCCATGAACATCTGTGATCAACCCCACATAAATAGAATAGAGCGCTTTCTACATTCATAGTCTCACACTAGGATTTTCTTCTTTGTCGTGGGTGCCATTGAGTCACAAAGACGAATACACAAACACACAGACCCAGAATAGAAATCTATACCCATCATTCACATTTTTGTCTGGCCGTGGATCGAACCCGGGACCCACTGCGTGTCAGACCGGTATGGTGACCGCTCCAAATAAAATAACGATAAAATCAAAGTCCTACCTGTGGTCACAGATGCATTCGAGGATTAAGTTGGAATGCCTCGGTTATGTATCTTCCTTAACACTCCCTTTAGACCAAAAACACACAGCGTGGCTTAGCGCCGCTGTTATTAGGCAGAGAAAGATGTGGCTATGGTGCTTCCAGAGTTTTTTTTTAATATGAAGTAGCAAACGAGCAAGCAGCCCACCTGATGGTAAGTGGTTACTGCTATCTATGGACATTTATGCAACTTCATATAGAATAGGGGTTCTATATGAAGTCTATCACAGATGCGTTGCTACTCTCGAGGACTGAGATGGTCGCCTCATATAAAAGTGATTTAAACTAATTGAACTGTTGTAGGGCGGAAACTCATGTAAAGGCCGTGTTTTTGTCGCCTTTAGGGTTTCCAACTCATCTAGTGACCAATCCAATCCAGTTCAAATCCATTAGTGGACTTACAAGTTTTAAGATGAATTTATAATGACGATCGCAAAATGCTTGCACGTGACATATCGTTTTCAGAAACGCTTCAAGAATAAAATATAATTGTAATATCCCGAAAGCCTTAAAGCGAAATTATCTGTCATATGACACTGTACAAACATGAACAACTGACTCGAACGGCGCACAAAGGCTCAAAATGAAAGTTACTCGAGCCTGCAGGCCGTTTTCGTAATTAAAATCTGCCTTTCGGGTTGGCATTGTCTGGCGTATGAGATGGGCTTAGTGGTGTGATTGGATTGTGGCTTTCCCGTTTATCGATGTATTTAGATAATAATTAAACAGTACCTTTACCCTGCGGTTAACGTTATAGAAAATCGGCCAATTACGAATTGGACCATAAAACCTATAAAAACGCCAAAAAATCTGATCTGTTGTGTGGAAGCCCCTTTGATATTATTTTACTGCTTCTAATTAAACTGGACACTGTAATAACAACAGAATATACATAAAAATATATTTAAGATATGATTAACCAATTAAAAAAACATAAATCGTTTTTTATTTTTAATAAAGAGAAGTTTGCAAGCCGCTAAGAAATGGCTTGAAAATGTCAAGACTTCTCAAAGACATTATAACAAAAGACTGGAATGGGCTACTAACTTGTAATTTGATTAACTAAGTAAATACTAATTAACTACCCGAGACGTAGTTAAAGCTCCATGGTCAGAAGTCGGACATAGAATGGAACAGAATACAAAGAGAATAAGATTCAATTCCATTCTATGTCCGACTTGTACACTGTAAACGTAAACAAACATAGCAATGACATACTACGTAAATGAGTAGTTTGAAATAAGCAGCCTTATCGCTAGACAGCGATCTCTTTCGGACATATGCATGGAAAAGGTAAGGAGAACAGGAATAAAGAAAAAGTGGGTGAGTGTTAGCTAGAAAGTGGATAAGTTATGTAGGAAATATAAGTTAGTAACATAAGGTAATAATGAAAAAAATCTAAATAAAATAAACCAATTAACAAGCACTTGTATATATATTGTATATATTGTACATAGTTAAGCCATAGTAGTAAATTTCTGTTATAATAAATAAATATTTGTAAACAAGC
>DWNE01003868.1:0-16042 GCA_018249875.1 Cecropterus toxeus
ATATTTTTTTTATAAGAATGAAGTAACAAACGAGCATGCAGCCCACATGATGGTAAGTGGATACTGCAAACCATGGACACCTGTGAGCATCTTCATATAGAACAAGGCTCTGTCTGAAGTCGATCAAAGATGCGTTGCTACTCCTGAGGATTAAGATGGTCGCCTCATATATAAGTGAGTCGGCAACCACACCCTTCCACCGAAACACACGAAATGCTTCACGCTATAAAAAGGTGTGGCGGCGGTACTTTCCCTGTCGAACTACATTGGTTCTACCACCTGGAACCTAATAAAATTTGTTCCATCCTTACAAGGACATTTACTTACGCTGCGTACAAAAACGTGATATGCGTAATGTTACGAAGAGAACGCCATTTAAATTATTTTCAACGTGAATCTCCTTATTGTATGTTTTTGTTGTTTGTTATGAAGAATTAGAATAGTTCATGCTAATATTACAAAGAGGTTTTTTTTTGTTTGTATTGATGAAAGTCGGTAACTGTATTAAAGTATTCAAGCCTATAAAGCCTACATTTTACTCGCCTCGTTAACGCAGCTGAAAAAAAAATAAAGTCTTTCTACCTTAATAAGGTTTATAAGTTGAGATAAAATAAATAACTTTATTAGGCAAACTAATAAGAAGAATGTTACATTATGTTATCAGTTTATTTAAAGGTAGCTAATAAATAATATTGTAACGAATTAGTTGATACAAGATCGAACTGATCATCGCGTTAAGACCAATAATTAATTATCGTGCAAGAATGCTAAATTTGAGATAACTACAAGCCGTAATAATTAATCAAACCGGTATAGCTGTACGCCAAATCTTTACTCTTATCTAATTTAATATCTATGACAATTTTTACTACATCTATCCGAATGAATATAATTTAGTCGTCTTCATATAAACTGTTACCTCATTGTGTTACACTATCAAAACTTACAATTGTTTTAGTCGTACAGATTGATTGACACGTACTAATTTGTCGATACACTTTAAAAACAGGCTTTTTAGGGTTCCGTACCCAAACAGTAATAACGAAACGGACGAACGTTCAAATCGTAGAAACAATTCCATCCTCTTTTAAGAGATTATCACATACGACGAATGACATAAATACCTTTTTACCCTTAAACGTTTAAGGTGAGCATAACATGTATTTTTTTTTTTTTTTGTATTACATACACCTTTACAGGAAATCATTTAAACAATCTCAAAAATGGTTTAGAATGGTGAAGACAAGCTATACAAGCTGGTGTCTAGCGAAGCTAACGAGACCTGACACTATGTTTCAGAACAAGTCACGCCCGTGCTATGTAAGTTTTGGCAGCTCATATCGTGTAAGTTATGACACCGTGGTCAGTGGTCAATGACCATTTATTGAATATTTCATCAAATATTTCAGGATACGATAATTCGCACTTATAAGTTATTATCTTCTCTTGTCTGTCTTAATTTAATGAACTCAAACAGAATCAAAACAGAACGTTAAGAATATAGAATAAGTATAACTTGCCCCACAATAAGAACATAAGTTTTAAGCAACTATTTCAAACCCAAAATATATCTGACAGTAGTATTTTTTACTTTTACATTCGCAACCTCGCAAAGCAACCTGTCAAAATGGATGTAGAATAAAATAATTCGTAATATCACAAAGATACTAAAAGCATTTCATTTCATTCATATTTATTGTAATTTAGCAAAGTAAAGTTACGTAAAATAGACGCTACCGTCATCCAACTTGAATAACAATGTAAAGCGTTGTGTAACGCATAAAATATAAATAAATAATCCGAGATTGTAGTATTTATAACAAATACTATTAACAGAAACAAGATCAAGGAATGGAGGTCGTATAGGAGGACGGAGCTATATTTATCGGAAATATATGTATATACAAATTTATATAGGTAACAATGTATTATGTTTGTTTTAAGGAATGTCTTTATCATATATGTCTGCATATTATTTTTTTTTACATTTTAAATACAAATACATATTACCATTATTAGTTCTTATAAGGTCATATGTATTACTAGCTGTGCTCCGCGGTTTTACCCGCTACTACAAAAGAAAAAACAAACAAAGCGTGATGTTATATAGCCCATAAGCTTCCTCGATAAATGTGCTATTCAACACAAAAAGAATTTTAACCTATTCTAACCAGTAGTTCCTGAGATTAACGCGTTCAACCAAACAAAATCTACTGCTTTATAATATTAGTATAGATATAAGAAGAACAAAAGACGAAGTTGTTCTTGAATATGTTTATCGTTCAGTTCAACAGTTTATTTATGTTAAAATATTATTAAGTAAATTATGTCATCGCGAAAGAATAAAAAGCCATCTGCATTTTAATCTCGTAATACACATATTTGGAACCGGTTTTCGGTAACTTAAAAAGGTTCAGTTTTATTACAAAAATGTTTATTATCATGTTTATCAAACAAGTTTACTTTACACTCACACGTGTAATTATTTATCAATGATATGAATCATCTGTAAATCAGATTCAACCCAGATCTTCAATCTGCAGGAATCTTGTAACTTGGTTACCCTTCATGCTCATAATCCGGGTAATTAATACCGGTTAACTGGCAACGTTTTGTTTCGCAAACTCCTGCGGCTTGTAACAGTTTCAAAGTGTGAACTATACGCACAAAATTATTAGTATTCTTATTTTTTCACGTAATATTGCACGTTCAATATTTATGAGTAGGTACATATAGTCACGGTCCAATACTTCCTGCTAAAATTACCCGTGAAAATATTCATTACTCCATTAAAGATGGATTCTTTTAGCTTCGTATTTAATATGCCAAAAATTTAGAGCAATTACAAAAGTCATACAAATATTTTTACTTGTACAAATCAAGTTATTCTATAACTATTTTTATTACCGAGTCTTAGACGATCCTAAAATAATGTACTTGCTCTTTTGTTTTCCTAAAATCAATTATATGATTTTTAAGGTAACCGAAAGAAATATATATTTTACATAATACGGCCTCTACGTCTCTAAATCTATTACGGCTTCTTTATACACACTTTATATTTAAGATAGTTATTACTCTTGAAATTGAGAGCATGTACGAATTATTTTAATGTATGTGTATTTTATTTTGCAATATTAAATTGGCGGATCCGGATGTCATATTGTATAAGTTAAGAGTCTCACGTACTGACCGACTGAAACAGTGTTTTAACTGATTCTCAGAGCCAATTAATGGTTTTGGAGCAAAATTCCGGTGATAAACATCTTAGAGCACTGGTAGCTTATCGAGAACTTGCTTTACTAGTCACAAGAAAGGAAATTACGGCGTTTCCGAAGTTCAACCTATGGTAATGTAGGTAATTGGGTAAACAAGTATTTAATAGTGATATTTAGTTGCACGCTTATTAGCATAAGTCACTTGTTGTCATTCAGAGGATCAGGTTAGCTCTATAGTTTAGATGTAACAAACTAGATTGGAATTCTTCTCATGGTCATCTCAACACATTATTGTGTCACTGCTGGGCACAGGTCATCTCTCAGAATGGGAGTTATAGGCCCAGTGGCGGCATTAGTGGGCAGTGGCCCACACCGCCCATGGCCTCGCGGTGCAAAGAGACTCGCGTCTCATAGCCGAAAATATATTCAAAACAGTACAGAAATCCAAAAGTATATAAAGTGTTTTTTACAACAAAGTTTTAATTAGATATCTATAGTTTGATGAAGTAATGAATAGAAAACTGTTTAATTTTAAGTGTTTTTTATTTTATTTCCTTAACCCCTCTTGCACCGTCAGAGGGCCTCGCAAAATGTACCTTACCCACATTAAGTTTAGGTCTTGCATAGGCCATTGTCCACCGCGCTGGCCAAGCGCGAATTGACAGACTTGGTTACTCAACTCCATGGTATTTACGACAAAATGCTGCTACTTATCGCTTATTAGGCTAAAATATGGCCATATTTTAGCTATTGTATCTCTTATTTCATACGAGACAGGTAAATAAGATGTATTGTGAATTATATCGAGATTTCTCGACAGTGATTTACTTCACCAATTAGCTTGATGGAAATATCGTTTGAAAGGTCTGATATAAGATTTATATTCCTTGTATTGTTTAAAGGTCAACTTTTTACAAAAATCACCTATTGTTGTATCAGTGGCTATATAAAGATAATTTTCTTACAAGAGTACGAAAATACTATAATTTGAACATTTTTGACAATTGTCAAAAAATACACAGATTTCACTAATCAATATTTTGTTTTTTTCTTTATAAGAAAATACGGAATTATATATCGAATAAAACTAAATTTAAATTCCTATTATAGTTTTATACATCCTGTATGTGCCACGTATTTATATTGTCAATGTTAAAATTATCTTAACTTATATCTAATGAAACGATATGTTCTATAAGAGGAACAGAACAGTGCAATTTAATTTTAGAGTTCCGTATACCGAGAAAAAAAACAGAATCGTGTAGCATAACTTTTGTTTTTGTCTGTCTATTGGACCTTATATAGGCATTTTTTAATATACTAAATAAAAATGTTTATATTAATACTAGTGAAGAGTTAGATTACCCAATAACGAATGTATAACCTGTAAATAACAAATAATATATTTTCTTACTTTATTCAACAAATAAAAAATAATTATTATTTATACATCACTACAATCCAGTATGTGACGTTTTTAAAGAAGTTATATTGATTAGAAAGATATTTGATGATATACGAAAATCGAATATTAAAGAACGGTTTCCCTGCAAGCCCGACTCGCACTTTTTTTACAGGTGGTAGAACCATAGTAGTTCGACCGGGGAAGTACCACCGCCTCATCTATTTCTACCGTGAAGCATTTTTTTGCGTTTCGATGGAAGAGTATGGTTGCCGGCACACTTTTATATGAAGCGACCATCATAGTCCTCGGGAGTAGTAACGCATCTGTGATTGACTTCATATAGAACCCATATTCTATTTGAAGTTGCTTACAGGTTTCCATGGGCGGCAATGACCACTTACCATCAGGTGGACTGCATGCTCGTTTGCTACTTCAATCAGATAAAAAAAGATACATAAAAAACTAATATTTATATGACGGAACTCTACTTGCGTTTGGTGGGTATTTAGCTACTCTTAATTAACACGCAATACACAAGGTCGAAAGTAAATCCGTGTATGATCATTTCTAATTTCTTATATTTTATTTTTACATACCCATAATTCGAGTTCGATACAAATTTATTAATAGCTACTGATAAAAATATTCACATTACTTAAAATAATGAATAACGAACGCAAATAACTAAACAACGTTTATCGTTAAGAAGTTCGTATTTATATTAAAATAAACATGTATAGCTCCGATTTACATTAATTCGTATTTAATAATTTTAGAAAATAAAAATAAAATATTCCTATATTTATGTCAGTTAATAAATCCTCATTACTCCAAACAACCTGCAAGCTTATTCATAGGCAATATATAAAAACTGCGAAAAATTAACAAAATTTTACAATTAATACATATTGATTTTATAAAGCAAGTCTTTATTCATAACAAAAGCGTAAACACAACTTAGTTCGGCAATAAGGATTCAAATCATCGCACAATTGCAATACGTACATAATAAAGATACGACAAAAACAATGACCCTTATGTCCATGTCTTCAAGTACACGATGTGAGCTGCAAGTACCAGGTTGTCACCTATATATCCAAGGTTACTTAGCACAATGAGTTTACAAGTTACTGGTCTCATTACCGAACGATTCTATATCGTTTTGTATTTATTCTGTCTCTATTACGTTGATTATTCCTATTATATTATATTTTGTATGTCAATCTCAACCAATTATCTAATTTTATGTACTGTTTAAAAAGTAATTGATATACTAATGTCAGAATTATACTAAAATAAGAACTAGTGGCTACTGTTGAAGCAGGAACCAATACAATTGGACTTAATGAATTCTTCTTGAGGACTATGTTACACTACCTCATTTAAGTCTCTCACTGAAACACGCTTCAAAACAGAGAACTTAATGAATCATATGTATAATATGAATTAATTAAGTAGAACATTATCAGCTTAATGTTATCTTATGTTCATAAATTCGCGGTTTACAAGCTTGCAATTTTGGAAGCAGTAAGCGGAACGAACATCAATTAGTTATACTAAGTAGTTACTATCAGTGATGCTTGATCTTTTTAAACAAATTTAACGCAAATCGAAGTAAGATGAAGGGATTAAAAATATAAAATTAAAAACTGTAAATTTCTATGCGGTTATAGATTTTATTATTCATTTATTAGTGAATTATTGTAACTTTTAATTTAAAAAAATAATAAAAGAAATATGTTACTTTGACTTAATACCTTTGATATATCACAATATTTTTATAATAACTTTCTTGTAAAATTTATGTAGAGGTATACAAAAATGCCAAATCACCTAAAGTAAATACTGAGTAAAGTCCTTTACTATATTTTTATTGCATTACCAAATTGCCATTCCGTCCATCTTTTGTTATGCGTTCCTACCATTTCTCGTTAATTTATAACTGCAAACTACCATATCATATCACGATTATTTAAGAAAAAGTTTAAAACAATCTGCGCAAAAAAGCTACCTACTATCAAACAAATGATTACTCAGACGATAAAAACGTGTGATCTTAAAATAGCTCCAGATGAATTTACGGCATTAGCTTTAATTATTTGTTTGTAAGTGATTTCTTTATAGAAAATATCTTTCATTGCGTCTCCTGGCGTGTTAATGTGTTCTTTTGTGTGTTAACCGCTGGCCTTCAAATTTATCTGAAGTTGATCACGAATATGCAAAGTCTATACAACAAAGTATTCTTCACTATAAAACACCGCGCCCACATATCGTGATCCGTTTATTATACAAACGGTTACAAAACAATTTGATCTCGTTACAAACGATTATCGAATCAGCTGTAATTGAAAGCGGACGAAGGTCACGCCGTGACCCAGCGTGGAAAATACCGTTTTCGTTTTTATGGGCTTTGCAAACGAACCGTGACCAGTGGGTGATCGTTAATGGAACTCATTGTTAATAACTGAGAGTCATTGGTGATATCATAAAAGGTGTTAAATACAAATAGCAGTGTTAAGGGTCGCTGTCATATTAAGAATGGGGTGAGGGACACATGCTTATTTGAGGTTTTCTAACTTCAAGGGTAGTATTGAATCTTTGACCGATCGGAGGTAGGACTCCTTTTTATCTGTGGTTGATTACTCATGTTCATGGGTGGTTGAGGCGACTCGTTTGTCACATGTCAAATATCTTGTAATTTTTATTACATCAAATCTCATTTTATTTCTTTATCCGTAAAATCGAATTCATCTGAAACTGAGCTTTAATGGCATGAGAAATTTATTTGAATAGGCACTTCCTACTTCACACGATTGCGTTATATTACAAAAATATTAATTAAAAGATAAGGCAATGAAACAAACCCGTGTTTCATCCGGAAACCAGCTCGAAAGCTCAATGTAATAACTAAAAGCTACGGTGTACTTTAGGATGTTGTCTCATTGAGTTTACACAATTTATTTGTAGGTAGTCTAGTTCCAATCTAATCTAAAAAAGTTGTAAATATTTAGGATTTTCCGAGTTTTGTAAAATATGTATTTGTCCTTCGAATCGACTCCGGTAGCGTTACCATCCCACATATTTCAGCCTAATAATATTTTTGGTAATATATTAGACTTTCCACTATATTAAGCACTGCGTATTGCGTTTCATTTTCTGGTTTATCTAATTGAAGGATGTGCTAAGGGAAAGGCACTAATAAGAAGCATTGCAGTTTAGATCTGCAGTAGCATTAATCGCATGCATTTATCGTCAACCTACTTAGGTAGCCCAATCCTATCTGGAGTTGATTACAGTGCCCATGGACAACAGAGGATACTTATTTTGACACTTTGACGAGGTCTACGCTCTCCTTTAGTACATTTATTAAATGAAAAATAAAATGACAATATTCAATGAAAATCAAAACTCGAAATAAAATTAAAAAAAAACGCTTTCTACACTTATAGCCCCACAGTGGGATTTTCTCCTGTGTCGTGATGAATACACAAACACCCAGACCCAGAACAGACATCTAAACTCATCATTCACATTTGTCTGGCCGGGGATGAGACCCGGGACCCACTGCATATAGACCGGTATGGTCACCGCACCGCCATGCGGGTCGTCAACAAACGAAACGTTTTAAGTATCTTTAGAATATTACATCATACACGGATGTAATGAGATGATACTGGAAGTTGCATGAGTGCCATAGCAATTATTGATATAATAAAATATGTATCTCGAGTGTTTTAATGCTCATGTGTAGTTGATATTAATGTTATGTTTATTTATTTAAACAATTTATGCAAACAAATTTTATTAATATGCTAATTAAAGCACCTACCGTACGTAATAAATGTCATACATTTATTTGATCAGGATGTTGTCCGGGTGGTTTCCAGATTGTGATATAATTAATGTTATGATCTGACTTTAATTAAAACAAACAATTAATTACCGAAATGTAAATAAGTTGGGAAGCCATTTAACTTAATATTGTTTTATCTTTAGCCGATAATTTAAGAAGATAAAAATATAATATAATTTTCGTGCTTCTTCATCGTCGGCCATATTTATAAAATATATTCTAAAGGCACATAATTTTTTTACATGACCGACCAAAAATATAGTTATATATATTTTTGGATAGTTAAAGAAAGTAGTTTAAGTGCCAGAAGAAATACGTTATATTTTCCATACGAAATTGCAATGTATAGCGAAACCCATCTGATTGTAAATCTGTACTTGAACACCATAACTAAGTTAATAGATAATACTACCAGTATACTTCAGTATTACAGTAATACAAATTAAATTAATATTAAAACTACCTGAATGCTACAAATAGCTTTACTGCTACAAATTTTAATTATATAATGCTTATGCGAATTATACAATATTGCACGCAAGTCAACTCGTAGCTTTTCCGAGCAACATGCCTCGAATGGTCGCTTACTAACTACGCGTCACACCGCGTAAGATACATTTAAGGTGTCCACAGATTATCGATTTTACGATGCGATAACATTAAATCAAAAGATTATTAAGCATTTAGGTAAAATAGTATTGTGGTTTGATGTTTCCTTATAATAGTTAATGGTGTAATAATCATGAATGACCAGCTTACGTAGGCGTAGTATGTATATGTATTAGGACGATGAGATCATTTACAGTGTAATGGTCGAAGAGTTTTACACGCAGAGGTTTCCGGGTTCGAGCCCCGGAAGATTTTGAAGAATAAATTTAGATTTCTGTTATGCATGTGGGTGTAGCCATCTATAATCCGTATAATCTATGCCTCCCATAACATGGAAATCGTCCCATGGAAACGTCTCGGCAATGATGAGAGTTGCGTCACCATTAAAATCAGTAAGATAAGTAGAAAAAACTGGACAGACAAAACCAAAATAAGAGCTAGATAAAAAGGTCCCAAGTTCGAAACAAATAATTTATCTCATTAAAATTAATAAAAACTAAACGCTGCTCTTGAACTTACAATTGGAATAAGTTCAAGAAATCTGAATAACAATGAATATAATTATTATAATTTCTAGCAATTCAAATTGAATTTTCATGAAGGTCTCGGTAATTAAAAACATTAATATTAATTAATACGTTATTTTCATTAATAACCGTAAAGCAACAATGGATTCCTTTTAACAATGAATAATCTGTTAACGAATATTTCTAAACAGTAGTTTAGCGCTTATTTGGTTAGTGCAATTTTATTTAACTTGACAACACTTGTAGAATGTTGAGGTAATAAGTTAATATACTTTATGTTAATAATTAGTTTTCGTAAGTTTTTTTCCACAAAAAATATGGAATTCTTTAAGAAATTAGTTACAGCTATTTGGCACTGTCGCCAAATCATCATCTACCAGCGAGTGTACTGCATGTTCGTTTATAAATAATAAATAAATAAAGCTTTCTACACTCATAGCCCCCCTATGTCGTAGGTGCTATGGGCACATACAAACACCCAGATCCAGAACCGAAATCTACATTCATCATTCAGAGGTCTATCTGGCCGGGGATCGAACCTGGAACACTGCGTGTCTAAATCTTTGACCATTGCACAGTAAATGATCTCATCATCTCATCGATAAGCTAGTCATTCATGATTATTACCACCATTAAATATTATAAGGAAACATTAAGCCGCTCCGCCACGCGGGTCGTCAAACTACGTTTACTACTTCAATCCTTTATTATCAAAGTCAGGGTCCAATCTGTCCGTGTGCAGGGACCCTAAGGCCGGTGCATTAACATACCTGTACCCATATGATGCATACGTGCACAACCGGTCGTGTTGAACTTCCGTCTTCCGCTATAAATATTACCTCGTTAGGACTTTTATTAGTTTATAAAAATGCACTCCGTTATCATAACTTTTGAATCTTAATACGTGCTTAATCTTTTGCTCCTATTTATAGCAAATAAATTCTTATGATTTAGTAATAAACACATAATGTTATGTCACTTTCAAGATGTTTTAAATTTTTTTTTTTTTTAATTTTAAAATTAAATGGTTTTTGTATATATTTTTGTGTAGCTTTTTTGAATGTTTGTACATTTTATAAATCTTTTTTTTTTTTTATTTATAGTTTAGGTAATTGTAAAAAATGTTTAAATTGACTGTGTTTTTTTATAAATCGTTAAATACCTTTTTAGAAATGAAATTTGAAACCGATACTTTAAACAATAAATATTGTATCATGTTAATCCTAGAAATTTACTTTATGCTGTCTATTTTTAAAACACTAATATAAAGCAGGTTAAAACATCAAAAAGATAATATACTGCATTATGTAAATTAAACCATCCTTAGTGCTTTATTATTTATGAAACCACACCTGCGCTAGAGTCATTTACTTTCATATTTTTATTATTGTATCGTAATATTCACGTAATGTTTGTGTTATATACTCAATAACAGGATATATTGTTATTTTCGTAACCTTATTATATATGAATCTTATCAAATTTATTCTAATGCTTTTGTACGATTAACACCTATATACATTATAGTATAACACAATAGTTTGGTTATTAAAATTCGTGTTGGAGAATCATAGTGGAAAGTTTTCAGATTTCGTTAATTTGTGGAGCGGATTTGTTTCCTGCATTATCATATAAGTATTGCAGTGTTATATAATATTTATTGCATTTTATATGACGACCCATCGTATACAATAATTTCTTTTAAAATATAAATTAATTAATTCCAACAGCAACCTTGAGTAAATAAGGAGACATCGTATCCTTTACAATAATTTCTTTTAAAATATATTTTTTATAATTCCAACAGCAACCTTGAGTAAATAAGGAGACATCGTCTAACGAAATATTGTAGGTCTAATCTACATTAGATTACTGCAGATGTTGCTACACGCACCAACCAATTACGCGTTATTATTAGCACAAACCAATTACCCAGTCATACATTATGAAATGATACTAGCCAACCTATACGAGTTAATAATGGATTAGAATAAACGTCGAAAAAATGTTTAGGAACCTTTAAGCGTCCTCTTAATGATCTATAGTTAATACCTACGGATATTTAACAATGAATTATTGGGGAAATTTAAGCCTGTCATTTTTTTTATTATTCTATTATCGTATTAAAGCATATAGTCCACATGATAGAAAGTACAAACTGGCTCTCATGAACACCTTTAAAATAATCACCTACAAGATTAAAGTACTAACTAAGCAGTCCTGTCTAAATTGGAAAGAATCGTAAGTGTTGAGCCTTACTTAACTTTATCTCTTTATAATTATTAAGTATTTTATATCTTTTCATTTAAGTTCAAGTAGGTACTGTTTCATTCGTTCATTGTTCCGTTCTTTATTTATGATATGAATGCAATCACTGTGAAAAATGGAAATCGTACGGCATCACGCGTAAGGTCGACAATTATGTAAACTAACACAATGACGAGGCCTCAATCGACGTTAAAACGGTATAGCAAGTGCATTTGAACTCGCCTTGACTCGTATACTGAGGTCGAACCTCAATAATTGAAGGAAGTGCCAACCTCACAATGAAAATATGGTTATTCACGAATAATGTGCCTACGATAGTGACAATCCAGAGGAATAATCACATCAGATATTGTAAGCCTACTTCAACGACGTCATTTTTATTTAATATGCTTTTCCGATAAAAAATATTCATATCTCAATCATATCATTTTGCGATATATGATAATTATACGAATCTAGTTTCAGGAAATGATTACTGAGGTACTTCTTCATCCTATCTTTATTATATGATATATAATTACATGGAACTAGTTTCAGGATTTTTTAACTTCTTCATTCTATCTTTATATTCAGTATAAAAATCCCTTGTAGCGTTAAGCCATTTAAAACCTTCTGAAATACATTAGATATTTTAATTCTTTACGACAAACGAAATTAATAATGTTTCATTATCAAAAAGTAGCATTTCCAGACAAAACAACAATCAGTAATATTTCTGTACAAACGTTGATTTCTGTAATTCATTGAGTTATATACTAAATTTATTGCTTGCGTCATTAAATACCACGTTGCAAAATTAATTGTACACTTACATAGCTTTAATGTTTGATGAGTCAGTCAACCAGTTCTCTCTACATCATTAATAACTCTATAATTAATTTATGATAGGAGTTGTATGAACAAAATAGTTGTCCTTGACTTTAAGTTCTATTATTATTCGCCGTGGATTATGATTTGCTTATTAATTAACCAATTACGTAATTAAAGATGGCTATTTCTAGTTAATTGGCAAGTGCATACCGCGTTAATATTAATTGCTTTAACGCATTAATTATTTTTTATCATACACAAATTGAATAGACTCTGCAATTATTATTAAGGAATTTATTGAGTTATAAGCTCTTCCTTGCATTGAAATATACCAAATGAATATTACTATTATATCAGCGATAGGATTTACTTTCATAATATTCATATTATTTTTCATATTTTTTACGTATTTATTTGAATTACATCACCATACTTTATATTGAATAAATATTAAATAGTTAATTAACATTCACATCATATTTAATCCTATTAAGTAACAGTGAAAACATCACATACGTAGGCAATATTTGATAGGAATTGCAGCGCAGAAGTTAGTTGAATCTCATAATCTTCTTACGTTCAGACAACCTGACATACATTATTCAGTGTTTGTGGCACTCGAACGGATTAAATGTTCCGACGGCACTCGCTTTCTGTGGATAACATACTAATGTAAATTTGTGAATGCGCTTTCTGTGTTACACAATGTTTGCAACAACAAGAAACACTCCACAATCTCGTTGAATGCCTACCTAGAGCTCTGCGTGAGAATGTATGGGAAACAATTATCATGAAAAAGACTTCAACGCGTAACTATTTTTTAATACAAAAAATAACTACGGAAGTTATTTCTGTAAGGTTAAGAATTATAACTACCATCATTATTATAATTCAAGTGGTAGAACCAGTGTACTTCGACCGGGGACGTACCACCGCCACTCTATTTCTACCGTGAAGCACTTCTTGTGTTTCGTTGAAAGGGTGTGGTTGACTATTCACTTATATATGTGGCGAACATCTCAGTCTTCGGGAAGCAACGCTTCAGTAATCGACTTCAGATAGAACCCTGATCTATATGAAGTTTCTTACAGATATCCAGAACCCTGATCTATATGAAGTTGCTTACAGATATCCATGGGCCGTAGTAATCACTTACCATCAGCTGAACTGCATGTTCGTTTCTACTTTAATCAGATAAAAAAGGTAGTTTATCTAGGTAATCTTGATGGACGTAATTTCAACTCAAGCTAAGTAAATAAGAAATGTTATCCCTGTTAAAGGTGAAAATAAAGTAACTGTCCGTTAACTAACTGAAATCATTGACATCGAAATATATGTAACCATATGGATTATTTATGTATTACAAATAACTCAAATAGGATTATTATAGATGTCTAAGTACGTCTAGTCTAACTACAAAATTTACTAAATCCAGATGCAACGGATTGTTATATTGTGAACGTTAGTGTAGAGTGACCAGAACCCATATTATCATTAAACTTCTATTATTTTGGTTACGTGCAAGTAACAGTTCGTTTCGCCAAGGCGATACGGCATTGTCACGAGTGTTGAATGGGCCGCTCATTGTTGTTACCGAATCTTATCGCGGTTATATTCCTGTCGCTACAATGCTTTATTGTAAAACAAAAACGAAGGCTATAAATATTTAAGCTGCGATATATATACGAAACTATTGTTGTCTACGAATTCGTATTTGACTAGCGCAGTAGATTATGGCCTAAAACTTTCTAATACTGAGAGTTGACCCGTATAATATTGGGTTGACAACGATATATATCGAAACAATAACAAAGAAAGGTAAAAATCTGTCTACTAATTATAAATCTACGTATTTTTAGAAATTCTGAAATTTAATAACAAATTTGTCTAGTAACATAATATGAAATACAAAAAAATACAGATACAAAAAAATTGTCTATATTTTGTATTGTGTATGATTTTTTTATACAAATTCTGAAATTTGATTTCACTTATCTGAAACCTGTACTCATAAATAAAAAATTAAAAAAATATAATAATCATATTACCGCCTTCTTTCGTATATAGTTTTAATGTGTTATCTACGAGTCGTAATTGTCCATTGTTACGATATTTCAAACAGAATAAACCGCAACAGATTAACAAAAAGCTGTTAAGTACTCAACGCACCTATGCCATAACAAAGTTGTGGTTTACAAAATAGGTCGTTCACCTACCAAGATGGATCTATGAAGGTCGCTTTACATAATCTCGGCTACGCGAAACATCACCTGGTAACAACTCTACATTCTGTTGTCTATCTAAATTATAAGTTTACTAATAAATTGTTTTTGTTAAATATTGCAAACAAAATCGTGAAATTTACACTGCCTTATAGTGGGACACGGATCTTCTTTCATACAGAGTTTAGACCTAAGACCTTAGGTCTATTTCTATTCTTTGATATGCTTGTCTAAAGAAAGAAGTATTAAGGGAACCTGTAATTTAACTAATCGTAAAGTTAACAGTAGCATATTCGAAAGTCCACTACTGGACATAGGCCTCCCCTAATCTGCGTCACTCCGACCTGTCATGCATCATCTGAATCCAGCGGTTGCCCGCCGTCTTCTTCAGGTCATCAGTGCACCTGGTCGGGTGGCAGCCTGCACTCCTTTTAGCCAGACGTGGTCTCGAGGACTCCTCAACCCCCTCCGTTGTCTGTCCTACGAGCGATGTGGCCTGCTCATTGCTACTTCAGCCTACTAATTCTGAGAGTTATATCGGTAACTTTTGTGGAGAATAAAAGTTACCGACATAGCGCACCATTGCGAATTCTGTCGCGTAGGGAAATACCAAGCATTGCTTTTTACAGTATTCCATCGTATACAGTTTTAATTTCAGTTAATACAGCCATGACCCGGACGCCACAACATCCATTGATTATAGGCGAACCACAAAACGATTGCAATCATCGTGAGAATTTATGCATTGTTTTGTGTATAGGCGATGAATGCAATTAATCAAAACGTTTGATTGATGCGAGTATAATTCGTCCTACTTTTTGCGTTACACGGTAACAGCATTCAAATCAAATTAATTGTCCGAATACCACAAGTTTCCCAATCAAGGAAGCGAAGACGGTGTACGATCAATGACGTAATGTGTGAATAGACCCTGTTAATGATACCGTAGCAAGTGTAAAAACGCAACACGCCATAAATCTTATTAAGTACGATAAATCTGAAGCTGTTCGTATATGTAGGTAAATTTTATACAAGTATATTCTTATTATGCATATGCCTTTCGTTCTTGTTTCTTTTTAGGGTTCCGTACCCAAAGGGTAAAACGGGACCCTATTACTAAGACTCCGCTG
>DWNE01003869.1:0-16040 GCA_018249875.1 Cecropterus toxeus
CATTTATTGCCATTTGACGTTTATCGTTAAATTAATAGAATAAATGTTTATTTAAAGACACTATTATTAATTAATAGTTGTTAGAACCAGTGTAGTTCGACAGGGAAGGTACCACCGCCACACCTATTTCTAGCATAACAGTTCTTGCGTTTCGTTGGAAATGTGGTTGTGTGGTCGATGTGGTTGCCGGCTCCCTTATTATATGAGGCGACCATCACAATCCTAGGGAGTAGCAACGCATCTGTAATCGACTTCAGATAGAAACTATGATCTATATGAAGTTACTTACAGATGACCATGGGCGGCAGTAATCACTTACGATCAGATAAACTGCATGCTCCTTTGCTACTTCAGTCTAATACTGCTACTTCAAAAAAAAAGTAAAATAAAACAACAAATGAAAACGTAATACTAATTTTATTATTATTAAAATAGATAGAAAAGTATTTACAAAACCTTACGACTAACGGAGTATTGAATTGCATCATGCGTGTAAAAAGTGGTAACGGTGAGAAGACATAGAAAATTCTTAGGAAGACATAATTCATCATCAATGCCCCACAGCCTGGACCCCATACATACAACACAATAATCGACCAAATGCATTTAATGGCAAGGCTTAATAATTTAATCCAATAAATAAATTAATAAATAGAATTTTATCTCAACGCACTTCTCAAAATAACTTCAGCAATAATACTGTTACTATTAAATTTGTCGTCCACAATGATCGTGATAGTGATGCTGACGATAATGTTAATTGTTCAAAGTCTACTCCATTGATAGTCTCGCTTTGACTTTCCTCGGGATCTATTTCTGTTTCTTCAACATGACCATTTTCAAATTGTGCCGTTTTGGTATCTCGTCTGCGCCTTTTGCTATCTTCATCTCCTACAACATCTTCCTCATATTCTTCCTCTTCTTCTTCTGGCGCTATTTCTGTTACTTCGTGAATTTCACTTCCATCTGCTTCAAGATCGTCTAATATGGGATCGTCTTCTTTATGTAATGCGTTAACTAGTTTCAAGTGAGTAGTTCTCGTATCACGGAAATCTGGTGTCAGCGCGTGACTTGTATCTTTCTTTATGTGTTCTGCGACGACGGGTGGGATCTCTCCTTTGAAAGGTCCAAACTGCGGGGTTTTTAATAACAATTCTGTATTTGCCGGAAGTTTTGAAGAAAATAACTTGGTATGAACTTTGCTTATATCTGGAACACTAGTTAAAGTAGCAGCTGATACAGTTTTTCCATCGTATGTTGTGAAAGTTTGCTCTACGGAGAGCTTTTGTGATTGTTCTTTGGGCAACTTTGGATCTGGTGGTAAGTATTGTGGGCTAACTCTATCCGATTCCATGATCATATCTGATGGCACACTTTTATCCATATTTTTCTTACCAAACAAGGCATTCAATTCACTTTCCGTTTTTATATATACTGGGTGAGGTCTGTCTTCTTTTGCATGGTTACTGGGGAAAATTTCCTTGGTTCTATCATTAGTGGATAATAAGTGGTCGGGAGGTGAAGGTATAAACATTGGTTCGAAGCTTTCAGTAATTTTGTCACTAGGGTATGCGTGATTAGAATTTAAGTACTGAGGTTCTTCTCCGTAATCTTCTTCCACGTCGGTGTCTTCACGTCTATTTGCGTTTTGCTTATTACTATCATCAAAGTCAGCTATCCTGTCTTCACCAGCCATCAATGGTTCACGAATAATAGGCTTAAAACCACTTTCTATTACAATTGAATCTGGTTTAAATCCCGTATTAACTGCAGGTGGAATTGTAGACGAATCTGTAGACTGGCCGATGAAATCAGATGATTTAATGTCACTTTGGGGTTGAGGTTTTTCATTATTCACCCTAACTCGATGGGTACTTGACTGATGAAACTCTGGGATTGGCGTCGAAGGCATTCTCAGTCCATGTTGCTTAGTTTGAATCATTTGTTGGTCTAAGGGTACAGGGTTCTCCATTGGTTTTCCGAGAATAATTTGTCCTGGTTTATTAAAAAACACCGGTGGAATGCTATGTTGAGCTATGTTATCGCTAGCTCCAGGCAGAGTTATTTGACTTTTAACAACCTGATTAGCAATTATATCTGTCTGTCCTAGACTTAGGGTCTGACTGTGGGATGGTAATTGTATGTTGTGACCTGGTTTTCCTATAACTATTGTTTGCAGAGGAGCATTTGGTGGACTAGGTATCTTCGGTGTAGATTTTGGAGGTACTTGATTAAACATAGGTTTCTGATGATAAATTGGAGGCATTGCTTTCATTGGTGGAATGTTAGACATGGGCGGTCGATTCATACTTGGAGGTAAACGATTATTAGGGTATTTTGTAGGTTTTTTCGGCATGTTGTGCGGTCCATGTGGGTTAGGCAAGGGGAGAGGATAGCCATTATTAACTTTCTGGTACATAGGTGGTGGTCTTCGCAGCTTAATTTCTGGTGGTACGGGCCTTCTGAAATGTGGCCGCATATTTGACATAGGCTTATTCGGAGAATTAGGACGTAGCACCGTTTGAAGAGTTTGTGGTTTGTGGTTCGGTGGTAATAAAAAGTTATCCGGTAGCTTTCCTGTCTCGACCACATATTCATCTCCTTCCCTAATCGGTTGTTCAGGTAAGAACTGTTCTTTCACGTCCTCGTAAACTTGGTACTGATGTACTTTTTGTAGTGGTAAGTGGGTAATGTTTCTCCTCATTTCATCCTTCATCTGATCTTCCAAGCTTTCCACCGCCTCGATGACTTCCTTTATTTGTACTTTGGATATCGGCAATTCATACTCCTGTCCGCTCGGATATAGATGGTTCCTATCTGATTCGGGATACACCTCGCCCGAAAGTCCGCCGTCTGATTTATCACTACTGAAATCGTTATAATTCGGTTTTGTATTGATTATTTTCTCAACTTTCTTGCGTTGATCTAAAAAGTTAGAGTCTGGTTTTACCCGGCTTTGTACCTGTATAGATTCTTCGCCCAAGAGGTCTGAGGGAAGGGCTACAGACTCAACGACCCGGCTCTCCTCGGCCTCGGTAGCATCACACTCGTCCAACACGTTTATCTTCCAGCCAAGATATCGGTGTGTGAAACACTGTAAACAGAGAACTTTTGTAAAAAAAATTCGAAGAAATAGATTATAACTATAAATCACCATTCATAATAAACCTCATGCGATACAGAGAAGGCTTGGAAGGCTGAAACAGAAAACAGAAAAGTAAAGATTATGTACAAAGCGCGATAATCGTAAGTAAAAAGTTTAGAAATACATAGTAAAATATAATATATGTAAATGGCAAATACATACAATATTTATAATAATTAGATGACGATCAATTGTCATGCAATGGCTTAAATGATCATTCAATTTACATCATTTCGATATCTAGTGCTATTCTCTTCATATGTAATATGAGATGTAACTCAAGCTTGCCCGATTACGTTTACCATAACTACTATCTCAATGAGCCCCAGCAATCAAAAACATCAAATGTAATTGTAAACATTACCTGGTAATAAACAGTATCTGGTGTGTTCTTATCCGGTATCCACGTCACCACTCCAGGATTTCCTTCCTCGCACACAAGGGTCAAAGACCGCTGGTAAGCTCCGAAACTCGGGAACTCATCAACTTCGGGGCCCTCATTGTCGGGAGTCCAGTTACAGAGCCGACCAACTCCAGTAGGGGTGAGGTCACCGTTTCTTGCTCGTCTCACACCAGCGTAGATTTCAATGCTCTACGAAAATTTATGAAAAGTTAATTTTAACGTGAGGTCAGCCTATAATATCTCAACAGAAGTTTTTTTTTATTAATGTGAAGTAGAGCAAACGAGCAAGCAGCCCACCTGATGGTAAGTGGTTACTGCCGCCCATGGACATTTGTAAGCAACCATATAAAACAGGGTTCTATATGAAGTTGACCATAGATGTGTTGCTACTCCAGAGGACTGAGATGATCGCCTCATATAAAAGTGAGCCAGATATTTGACAATAAATTAATAACGTGACATTGAAGAAGAAATGAATATGGTATAAACCATAACTTAAATGTTATACACTGACCACTGCCAAATTAGTTCGCAAATATACAATTAAGTTAGTATATACATAATTAAATAACAGTAACACCTGTTTGACACTTCTAATGTCGGTATTAGATGTTTTGATAATAGCTTACTATGAGCTATTTTAAATTACTTTCTACACCGTCTTTTACCCTCCGCTGAGGAACATATGAATAATTTTGAGAGTTGTTAAAAAGCATTACCCTCCTTCAGGTAACGCAGTCAGGTAAAAAAATCATCTTTTACTAGATATATAACTCTAGTTAAACAATTAACAAAATAAAGTTTAAATTAAATATTATTGTAGTTTCATAATGTTCCACGTAACTTTTTCCGTTTTAGAAATCGTTTCCGTATCACAGCACCCGAAGAAGTATAGCTACAACTATATCAAATCAGTTAGAGAAATCAGAGTACCTTTATATACAACTAGTTGTGCCACGCGGTTTCACCTGCGTTTATTAGAGAACAGTCTTTTAAAAAACAAACAAACATAGCGTGATGTTATATAGCCTAAAGCCTTCCACGATAAACTGACTATTCAACACAAAAATAATTTTTCAATTGCAACCAGTAGTTCCTGAGATTAGCGCGTTCAACCAAACAAACTGTACTGCTTTATAATTTTAGAATAGATGATACATTACCTTCTTTTCAGCATCAGTTTTGTGTTGGTATCCTCCAACGGGGTCGTTGGTGATGTAGAACGGATGGTATTTGGCCGGTACTTCGGGATCCGTGCCTCCTTCAACCACGAAGGTGTACTTCTTGCCACGAACCACGTTGATCTCGGGGATCAAAAGGCCGTTGATATACCAAGATATTCCCCAACCGACATGACCTAAAAATAAAACAATGATAAGTATACCGATTTCATCAATAGGAAAACTTATTTGAATTGGTCTTGAAAGAAAAACCGTCACTCAAATAGATAAAAATTATTTCAAATGATACCATTAGAATAGCTAATATTTCATTAGGAGTTTCTACTAAATCTAGGTTTCCCAAAGATGTCAATATTCACCCTTTTGCGAGCAAATACCGGACAACCGCAAAGTTTATAAACTGCTAAGTATTTTGTATCAAAAGGAGAGAAACTAATAAAGTTCTTTAATGTAATTTGTTTATGTGGGTCTGAGGTATCAGTTCATTTGAAATAGGACTCTTACCCAAAATAATTGGGAATTCCGATCTGGAATGCTAAATTAAATCGAGTAATTGACTAACCAGTAATAGCGGAGTAACCCTGTTTGCCGCCTGTAGGTCCCATCTGGGCATAGAAAACACCATCCGGAGGCTCGTAGCATTGGATCGCGGGGATGTCCCAGGGTTCTACCTTCTCGACGGGACGTGGCGTTGGCACTGGGTTGGGCTTGATTACCGCTGCCTGAAATATTACATTTTTAACTTTACTTATACGAATAAGCATTAATAAACGAAATACATTTATTCAGCGTAAGTTATACATCTGATGTAATTTTAGGGTTCTGTACCCAAAGATTAAACACAGGACCTAGGACTAAGACTCTGCTGTACCAGGCTGTATCACAAGAAAAGTGATAGCTAGACAGTTAAATTTTCACAAATGATGTATTCAAGTTAACGCCATGACAATAAATACCAAAAACGTAATTAAATAAATATGTAAGGAGGCCTCCCATAAAACTAACTTGTTTTTTTTCGCCGTTTGTTATAGATAACGAGAGGAAATTTATCAACGACACTCATCAAGTATCGTAAAATATGAAATGTTTAGTCAGTAAGGCTAGAGTTTTAGATTTTTTTATCAAAATATCAGTAATCACAAGTGCTAGTAAAGAGTCTGATTTATAATTAGCCCGCTAGTAACTTTAGTAATGCCGTTGAATTATTCATGAAACAAGTAGTCCCTAGAACTAACTTTACTTTCTAAAGCTCAGAAAATGGTAGTCTTAGCAACCATAAACTAGAATTTTGAACTCAATCACTGAAGCGTCGCTTTTTAATTCTAACACGCCGAGAACTAAAGCAAACGATGAAGCACACGCAATTAGTATTTTTTTTTTTTTTTTATTTTAAACAATTAACTAGAGTAGAATAAAACTGGCCATGTGCGAGTCGGACTCGCAAACGAAAGGTGTTTAAAAACGGTAAAAGTCATGTTTGTTGTGTGGGTGCCTCCCTTAAATATTTATTTTATTCTCTATTTAGTATTTGTTTTTATAGTGGATAGAGATACATCATTTATAAAAATTTCAACTGTGTAGCTATCAAAGTTCATGACATACAGCCTGGTGACAGACAAACGGACAGATAAGTAAAGTCTTAAAAGTAAGGTCCCGTTTCTAACCGAAAAAAAGGAGGAGATTCTCAATTCGACTGCATTTTTTAAATGTATGTTACTTCGGCATTTTCGACTGGGTGAACCGATTTCGATGTATGATGTACGATGATGTACAAGCTTTTAACCCCTATTTAACCCCCTTAGCGGTTGAAGTTCTAAAAACCCTTTCTTATCGCCCACGGACACCATAAAAGGAACTCATGTACCAAATTACAAGATTCTAGGCATAGTAGGTTCAGCTGTGCGTTGATATATAAGCCAGTGAGTCGGAATCGCCTTTTATATATATAGATGTGTCTCGTAGGATATTTATTATTTCGATGTATGTGTCTCGTAGGACATAGATTCGTCGTCGTGATCTAACAAAATATATTGAGCGCCGACTTTGGAACTATGTACTGTATATGTTTTAAAAAAATACGCTTTGGGTAAGGAACCCTAAAAATAGTCATGGTTTTAATAATGTAAAATTATTTTTATTATTATCAACATTTAGTAAGTTACATTGTCCTTTACAGTTACTCAGAGTTTTCATTAGTTTGGAAGTTAAGTATTCTTAGCTGAAAGAAAGAGAATTAAAAAGACTTATACAATTTGAAATAGGTACTACTTAAATACTTTAGAGGCCTTTAGGACTTTTTGTCTCAAGATAAAGTAAAATCGTCACGAACGCTAAACAGACTTAAAAAGTTTGTGTCGAAAATAGATAACTTAAACAATAGGCGAGGAAAACAAAAAGTATAGCTACTTTTGTAATTGGTTTGTCTGAAATCAGTCAAATATATATTATTATTGAGATAACATAGTCGTAACACACGAACATACATTTCTACGTACGTACGATACTCATTATATATTTTGGTATGAAACATCTGTCGGCACAGGTAACCCTGATTGTTGGCATGGCGAGGCTTGCCGTGGCGATGGGTTCGCCACACCGTACACACTACTACATATATGTAGTAGTGTGTACGGTGTGGTACGACTGTATAATATGTATGTATACAAAAATTCAATAAAAATTATATATTTACATTAAGTTTTAGTATTAAATATCATCATCATTGTCTGTAAAAAAAATCATTATGCTTTATATTACTTGTATGAATACGATGCTTTACATCAGCCAGGCGTCCCGTGAAGATTATATGTTTTTTCATAAAATTTATATTTATATCTTTTTTCAAATCATTTAAAAGATCATTTTAACCTCAGTGATAATAGAATCCTACCTGATCGGCCACTGGCGCATTGCTATCACTGATAGCTAAAATGATACACCACGTGTAAGTGTTTTCCCTAACCAAACCCTTAAAACTGAATACAGCACTTAAGACTTCTATTCGGGGAGAATAAGTATGTTTGTAATGCCTGCGGAGTAAAACCACATTTCGTAATTTTGCCTAATGTTCTTAAGTTTGTTAACAAAAATGCATTTAAAAATAGGTACAAAGATAAATACGGTCACTATCCCCCCCTCACCCCCTTCTTCTTCAGTATCACTAAATTACATAATATCTAAGACGCAAACTGTTACCAAACTAGTAAACTTTCATCGCCTCCCAACTTTTATCTGCAAGAAGTTTCACTACCGGATAACTACTTACTACGGAATATTTGTGCGAATTCTGGAGAACGTTGCTAAAGATGATCTTACTCGGAAAGTTTGGTTTGTAGCCGATTTGGGTTGCATGTATCGATAAAAGTTTATTTTCGAACTAACAAGTATTATTTATATCGGTACTAAGTTTATATACGTATTAGAAATATTATAGTTTTTGATAGATGTGCGATGGACGAAATTCTGAATAAAACTATTATTAAACTATCGATTCCACTTAAATCTGTATGAAGTACTAAAACAAAAATCCTATCGTACGAACCAAAGAAGTATCCAGTACTTTCCCACTGGTTATAGCAGGTCCATTTTATGATTGGTCAATTTTACAACTCTTTGTTTTTCTACCCCTAAGGGGTTACGTAGACTAAAATTGTATTATTTTTTACTAACAGCAAGTAATGAATAAAGTTATATAAGGATAAATTTTAAGTTTATACATATCAACAAACAAAATTATTGCTATATGACGTGCTATGATATTATAAAATTTTCATGTCAGTTTTCATACTTATTGGCATTTTCAATTTTTTTCAATAAACAGTTGTAATCAACTGAACAACTTTCTCTCATCTCGATCTTTTTAACCAATTATAAGTTCCCATTAACTTTCTTGTTTTATTAAGGAAGTAAGCTACATATTTACTAATATTTATAATCAATAAAATTTAATCTTACTGCCTTTGCACTTCCGACACTGCGAATTCATTTAACAAGTCATCGGAAACGAAATTAAAAAAAAGTCATTAAACGGAAAGTAACCCATTGTAGATAGATTTTATACAAATAAAATTTTAGATTTATTAATTTTAGGTTATTTGTGATCAGTGTTTTAAAACATGATTATTTTTTACGATATTAGTTACGACCAAAACGATCTCATTTTTAAAATTTTAACTTACTCTGGTTGAGCAGACGAAATCTCCTTAAAACTACATTTGTACAAAAGCGTTGGAATGTAATAAGTCTTGTAAATGTGTGTCATTATACTTGTAAAGCCGGCTTTGAATTGCAGATCCGAGGGTTTGTGCAGACCATTTCATGTGACAAAGGTTTCTAAGAAGGATACTTCATATTGTAACAAAAGCTTTACATTGTTTTTGGCGAAACAACACAGTTTATGCAGATTTTGTTCTCGTTCTCTTAGTCTTCTTGGATTCACATTACACAAATTCTCTCGAGGCTTTAAATGAAAAGCAAGGAGTACTCCTTTAAATAACATGAGTTAAGTGTCGTGATATTCTGCTTCTTAATCACAAAAGTTGTTTAATTTTTAAAGTTTTTAATTTTTTGTAAGAGCCTGATATTAGAGCTATGCTATAAAACTCCTTAATTACTACTTAATTCTGACCATTAGTAAATTTATTATTATATAACATCAGACAACTTATCCTTATATAACTTCAATTATCACTTAAATGGGTTTTTGAACATGTATCTCCTATGGGCACGAGTAAAAGAAGAGCTTTAACCTCAGGAATTTCAGTGTCTGCATAACAAAATTAGATTTATCTTAATTAAGTTAATCATTTATTTTCTTACTGAATTCAAGCTTACCTGTTCTGTAACGGGAGCTCTGGTAGCCACATCCATGTGTCCCGGTACCTTGTGCTCGTCTTCTCCTTCCGGCATCGGACAGTTCCATACCGGTGGTCGTCCGAATTCAATAAACTTGTCGCCCTGTGAATCAAATTCTATGTTTTAAAAACTTTTTTTTCGTTTTAGGTTTACGCTATAGCAAGATCTCATCGGACTTCGATCATAGATATAATTTTAGTAAGAGATAAACATTTTATGTTACACTTATTGTTATAAGTATTGTAAGAAATAAATAAACGAACAGAGTTCTTACAATGAATTTTCATTTTAGTATTGATATTCATATCGTACTGAAATTCATATTTTAATATTTTTTCTTGGTATAATATACGATGTAGAGATTACACAAAGAATACCATTTATTACGCCCATTACCATAAAAATAAATATCGATTTGCTTATCTGGTTACAGCACCCAATTATCCTATAACTAACGCTCTTCGACACCATATTTTTCCCTTCATATTTTAGAATGACCCTCCAAAACTACCCCTTATCAACATTTAATGTTAGCCTCGGACATAATGCGTTCGCAACTTGGCCGACAGCCGCGCGGCAACTTGCCAAGTATACATTCATACTGCACTAACTATAACTTTGCTAGCAGACATGTAGCTCATAATTTATATATAATTCAAAAACATTTAAATCCTTATTTTTCACAATGCATTGTTACAATACACTGTTGGGATATAATAATATATTAATTATTACTTTAAAACTTTTAAAATTCTTAAATGCAGTAAATTACAGTTATAAATAGATCTGAATAATTTCGTATCGTAATATTAAACAGTAATAATAATGAATGACTAGAAAGAAAGCATTTTCACAGCAATATTATCAGGAATGAGATAATTTTTATCATTATAACTTACTCTGCTCTTAACGCTGTTGTTAGTTTTTAACCGTGAAGTAGAATAGTGAATTAATTTCTTGCTATTTATACAGCCATATTTACACTCCACATATTTAAAGTTACCCTTGAATGCAACCCTTTATTGACATTTAAATTGGCATCGAGTTGTTGTACTTAATGTTCCCGCAACTTGGCCGAGAGTCGCGCGGCTCTCTGCCAAGTTGCACACATTCTGCACTAACTACGACTGGGCTGGAAGAGGCAGAAATATAGCCAATAATTTCTGGATAATTTACTAGCTCCGAGCGCAGCTAATTCCAATTCTGTTTTGTATCGTAAACTAAGTCGAAACAGACTGTAAATGCAAATTAAATTCTGCCTCCGACTTTAATCGGTTCTCTAGGGTTTTGCCTCTCTTATTGCTTTGAGTAGCCTAAAACTTTCGTGCAAAACATTCCGGGATTGATGCTGGACCAAGTAAGTATTTCAAATGATTCAATGAAGATATTTCATAGGTATGATTGTGTCCATGTGTATTTATAGTACTTACTCATAAAACAAGAAATCTGGGATATAATTGCTATATTACATTTTAAAACAACTTTTTTACAAGTTTTTGTTTATTTAATTAACGAGCATATTGCCTGCAAGATTAACCTAAAGATTTATTTGCTAATAATTCTTGTAAGCAGAAGTCTAAAATGAAAATTAAATGTTACCTTCGTAAAATGATGATGATAAGACACTTCCAGCTTGGAGTTGAGAGGTCCCAGAGCCCAGATAATGGCCTGACTGGTGTTGGTGAAGATGGGCTTGTCCAGAAAGTCGGCGGCGCGGAGCGGGCGCTGGTACGTCACGATGGAGTATCCGTTAACCAGGGCAGCGTTGAGAAGACGTACGGAATTGGCTTTCGGCTGTTTAATTTACAAAATGTCAAGTTTCTAAACGTTACTAAGGTTTGACACACATCATGATAAAAATATCAGTACTACTCGTAAATCAAATATCTAAATATGAAAGGAGTATAAACCTTTATCGTCCTTCTGCTTCATAATATTAGTACTAGCCGCATGTGAGTTCTAGTATGAAGTAAAATACTACTGCAAGTCTTTGCAACTAAGTCTCCAGAAGTAGTAATTAAGGTCAATACAGATGTCCATAGAAAGCAGTGACCACCTGATTCACGTTCGTTTGCTGATTTTATCTTATAAAATAATCTGATCTGATGTATCTACTTTTCTTTCTGTTTATGTGCAGCATTCACAACATGTGTGACACAGTTTGAGATTATAAGTGTTAAGAGAATTTGTTGTGATTGAAAAGCTTAAATCGCCAATGGACAAATGTGAACAAAAATCCAAATAAATCCCCCAATAGATTGAGCACGGAGTCCTAGTGAACGGAGGGCAATTTTATAGCTCTAATTCGAGGAAATGCGAAGGAAACATCTATTCTCAAGTCAGTGAATTGAAAATACCGAAATTCGTTTTAAATTGAAATAATCAAAGTTAAGCTGTTTAATGTAGAAGAAATTGAGCTAACTTTCATAATTTACGAAAAAATACCGCAAGAAACTATTCAGACTTAATGAAAAGTCTTCGAAGCTTCCTCGGCGAATTCGACTTGATTAATAGTTCTTTGACCTTTACTTTTGGTTCATGACAATGAGATAGTTCTCCCAAATTCGATTTTAGTCAAAACTTTCTTATTCACGAGCGATTTCCCAAAAGAATTAGCGTTCGGACTAAGTTTGGCTGAAGTTTAATTGGAGCAGGATGTATTATACTCGTACTTCGCGGCGGTAAGACAAATGTATGGGATCGGGGATTTGTTTCACCGTTACAAGCTAACGAGTAAAGATAAAGAAAACTATATAACTAACGCATAAAGACCTTATTTAGCCTCGCTATTTCATTGTTATATGAATCATCTCTAACAATGCCACTAATTTTTAAAATCATTATTGAGGAATGCAGGATAAGTTTAATATGTAGCAAGCTTACATGTGGGTAGTAAGTATGTCTTCTCATATAAGCTTGCTAAATATTAAACTTACAATATTTTTACCATTATATATAATCTGATAAGCCTTTGGATGCTTCAGATAATAGTGAAGCCATAAGAATATTGGTAACTATCTTACGTAACTATGTTAATATTATTAAACGAACAAATGTATATTCTACTAGTTTTACCTACATGGTCTTTAATTCACAAGTTCGTCACACTCAAGCAAACAAGATGAAAACACAGAAGCTACTAACGCTTCTCTCTTATTAGAGATCAATCGAAAAAAATTAGAATCTCTTCCAAATATTTTAAAACGCCATTCAACCAAGATTACTGCAGCGCGAAAATTACTACTAAATTTATTACGGACGTAGCGCGAAACTCGCTGCAGTTCAAGTCCAAAAAAACTCTTAGAACTCTTACTTTTATTTCCTGCTACCCCTGTGAACTGTACCCCTGCAAATTAAAACTTAATTACCATGTGTCACAACAAGAACATGCTGAAACCATGTTAGCTCTAAAATAATGTTATCTGAGCTATTTAGCCCAATAGGCCATCGTCCCTCGTTTATCCATTCCAGTATCACAAGTGGGTCACTCGAGAGGATGCCAACAACGTGAACTAGGCTCAGCACTTTGTCTTAACGCCGTACAAGCAAACTTACACCTACATACATCATCAGTACAACCCACCCCTAAGATCTTGCTATACGCCACACAGTATTCTCGTCTTTCTCACCTAAAGAATAAAAGCGATAATAACTTGAATACTATAGGTGTTTATGGGGTGTTGTGAGATGTGGATACGATCAGAGCCTCAAGCGAACAATACGATGCTATGCATTATGTCAGTTTCACACGTTACAACTTGCGCAATTTATGGCCGGCTTAACTGAAATGCGCAGATCGGAAAATTTGTACAAGTTTAGAAAATGAAACTTGCAAATTTTCAGCTTGCGCTAATTTTGTTGTGTAAATGATAAATTGAACATTTGTATCAAATACATTGAATAATGTAATGTAACTGTGTAATGTAATGTACCATCGCCACTTATATTGACAATGTCATACAGTTTTTGCGTCTCGATAACGTGTGAATGACGGTTGTTTTACAGATGGGGCAGCCATTTTAGTTTACGTACAGAAGATTTTGAGTGATTTTTTGAATTCTGCGTTCTATTTTATCCCCTGTGACGACCGTCTTAGTCCTCGGGAGTAGCAACGAATCTGTGATTAGCTTCGTATAGAACCCTTGGTCTATATGAAAACGCTTACCAATGTCGATGGGTAGCGGTAACCACTTACCATCAGGTGGACTGCATGCTTGTATGCTACTTCAGTCTTACAAACAAAATGTCGTCTCAGATTTGCGCAAACAAATAGTCACGTGTGAGGCTGGCATTATTTAGGTCGCCGCAGTCCCACGATATCTATGGGTATATTAGATTAATCTATTATATCGGGATTGGATTATGCTATGACCTTACGGAGTTACTACGCCCCTGGCGCGGCTCGGTGGTACAAGATAATAACGGTAACCTGATTACCGTAGACATATTTACTGACGGGTCGTGGGGGACCATGAATATTCTAATATCAGTGTAACATCCTACTTTGAGCAATAAGAACGTATAGGTCTCCAAAGAATCAACGGTAAGCAGGAATTTCAGATTTAACACATATGGGCGACGTGCCATTTGTGTTTATTAATATAGCAAAAAAATAAATGTTATGTTTATTAATATAATTTATGATAAAATAAGTAAATTTATAAATTAATGTATTCATATTAATTTATTTCGCTAAAATATGTATTAATCAAAAGCAATTTTGTATTATTATTAATTTTAATCTGATTGAACTAGCAAACGAACATGCAGTCAACCTGATGGTAAGTGGTAACTGCTGCCCATGGACATCTGTAAGTGTAAGCAACTTCTTAGAACAGGGGTTCTACCTGAAGTCGATCACAAATGATTTGCTACACCCGAGGCCTGAGATAGTCGTCTTATATATAAGTGAGCCGGCAACCACTCCCTTCAACCTAAGCGCAAGAACTGCTTCACGCTACAAATAGGTGTGGCGGTGGTACTTCCCCAGTCCAACTACACTGGTTCTACCACCTTGTAAATCCTTGTGCTTCATATTATGTAGCTTTTCCATATACTACGTGTACTTCCATATTAACCAAGCTTGAAAAAATAGTGCTTATATAATGGCAATTCGATAATAAAACAAAATTACTTCAAAAGTTTCAATTTTTTATCATACCCCTCCGAGTCTCACATCAGGACAGGAGCCGCGGACCCCAGCACACTGACTCTTAGCATCCAAATAGTAATCCACAGCATGCCCCATGAGAGTGGTCTTATTGACCCACGCCACCGTGGGGTCCCCGCCGACCATCTGCGTCTTGGCCGTGTCGCCCGATGGACCGAAAGACATGTATTCGCCTTGCTCTGTGAAGATAATGGGTGAGAACAGTATTTATTTATGAATATAGACCAGACTTATTTAACATTTATATATTTACAATATTAACCTACATATTTATATCTTTTTTGTTCTTTCTTAATTTTTTGGACCGCCTTTGATTTTTCTGCACATCCTCAATGTTGCCTGTCAGGGAATGCTATTAAGCACTAAGTCGTTGCAGTAAATAAAATATTTTTGTTGCAGTAGTTTATGTTAATGATAAAAAAATCCTGGCGATTCCAAAAATACACATAAAACATGTGTATTTTTGTAATCACCAGGATTTTTAATTTTGTCGGTGCTCCGGAAGTGTCATTGTTTTGTTAACAATCAAGAACAGAAACCTGCGTAGCATCTCACTTTGACCCGTTACTTCTCAAACGGCTCACTTATGAGGCGACCATCTCAGTCCTCGAGAGTAGCAACGCATCTGTGATCGACTTCAGATAAAACCCCTATTCTATATGAAGTTGATTACACATGTCCATGGGCGGAAGTAACTACCTACTTACCATCTGGTGGGCTGCACGTAGGGTTGCCAACCGACTATAATATACAGTTTTTAACTATATTTCGGGTCTGCGTTCTAGATACTTTTGAACAAAAAACGCAAAAATACTATATTTTCGACACAGACATGTAACAAATAAATACATCAGTCCCAAATCCAAATTTTACGACCGCGTTTTTATATAATTTTAAAACAAACATGTCAATTCAACAAATATAAGAAGTATAGATTTATTAAAATAATTATGTTTTTGTCTACATGTTACGTTTTGTCGATAAATACTATATGTTTGATATGTGTACTATATTTTTAAAGAATCATTTTGATAAAAACTATATTTCGTTGACAAATGTTGATAACCCTAACTGCATTTGCTGC
Organism: Cecropterus toxeus; assembly: GCA_018249875.1. Taxonomy (NCBI): domain Eukaryota; kingdom Metazoa; phylum Arthropoda; class Insecta; order Lepidoptera; family Hesperiidae; genus Cecropterus; species Cecropterus toxeus. Next base: position 15,838 of record DWNE01003869.1, read on the forward strand.
GTTTGCTACTTTAATCTGATAAAAAAGTAAGTTTATCAAAACGTGCTTTTTGCCCCTAAGAATTTTTTTTATAAAGGACGCTTTCTACACTCATAGCCCCACATTAATATTTTCTCCGGTGTCGTCGGTGCCATGGACACACAAAGACGAATACACAAACACCCAGACCCAGAACAGAAATCTAAACTCATCATTCAGATGCC
>DWNE01003870.1:0-16034 GCA_018249875.1 Cecropterus toxeus
CAATTTCATTTGTGCTCTTATTTCTCTTGCCGTTTTTAGAGCCGTAACCTTTGATCTAGTACATATTTGATCGAGGTAGCCGTGCCTAAATGGCTGCATTGCCAAGATTGAATGTGATAAGTCAGCAGATAATATAGAATTCCGAGAATGATACTGGTTACACCGTTATGCTGATTCAGTTCGATCAGAACCGCGTTGCTGTTGTGCTGAAGAGGCCCAATTTCGAAACATAGTAAGACCAATTGTCTTATATGAGGCATGATTCATGCGGTCTCAACCCACGTGGTTCTAGGTTTTTCTAATTTTGTGTAAAATTGTTAAATTCTTAGGTTCAAAGACTATGTTACTTCCTGCAAAGACCTCTTTTTATGTGAACCAAGATTAATACATAAATTGTCACTTATATAATAATTTGAGACGTGTACATTCCGATTTTTAATTGCTAAAAACCAGATATCTCTAACCGCAGCGGATTCGACTATAATTTGTAGAACCGCACCGATTAAGATCGTGTAGAGTGTAGACAATACGTTGAACCCACGTAAGCCTGACACTAAACGTGAGGTTTAATACAACATTTGGCTTTAGTCTAGCAATTTACTCAAGTGACTTTAATATATGTGTCGATTATGTGGCGATATATCTGAGGTGACTGAATTAGTCCTCGGAAGCAACGCATCTGTGATTGGCTTCAGATAGAACTTCTGTTCTACATGGAGTTGGTTACAGACGTTCATGGGCCGTGAACATTTACCATCTTGTTGACTGCATGATCGTCTGCTACTTAAAATTATAAAAAATGTTCCCGTTCCTATTTATTCCATTTAAAATTTTTCACAGGTACTGCCAATGAACATGTCGGACAGCACGCCCATTCTGTAAACGATATATTTGTAAGGAAAGTCCCTATGTAAGTATTAACAACCTTTCTTGGAAGAGTTTCCACGGACACTAAAACAAACCATTGTTGGCAAAACGACAAGTGTTTATTTACAAAGAATGAAGATCGAAAGTTGTGGTGTAACGCAAAATAATGGCTGGAACTTTCGCACGCTAAAATTATATGTTCAACGCCCACAGTCGCCTCCGTTGAAAGCGGAGACGAATACGTACAGGAAGTAATTCTACAAATAAAACATTCGGTAAAACAAACAGTGGAAGAATGAACCTTGCGTGATCCGAAAATTTAGGTGATTATATAAATAAATATAATGCAAATGATACTAGGATACCGGCAATGGCTTAACCGGTAGATTATTGATAAACTTTTAATAATATTTCAAGATTTAAGATGAAATCATATCTTTGTTTTGTATCGAACTACGATTACAAGTTTTTTAGTTACAACATTTTTTTACACTACTACCGGATCGGAACACGACCTTAACTGCGAAGATCCGGCAAGAAATTCAGTTAGTTTTTTTTTTTGTTTGTATAATATATTTTTTTAACCAATTTTTCCTTTACATAGCAATAAGAGCTAGCCCCAGTATCTTCCTTACAGTTGACTAAACAGGTTGTTTGGTAAGAAACGCTACTCTTAAACACTTAGTTAAGTATTGAAATGCTAGAAGTCTAAGACTAAAAGAGGAGGATATATTAATACAAGATAAATCCTTTAAAGAATGCTGTAAGTAAGACGTCCATTCTGTACAGATACAGAGTCTAATTAGTATAACAACATTAGCAACTCCGACCAACTCGGTAACCTTAAATCATTACTCCGCCGCACACGACCTACGATAGAAACTAGGCGTAGGATTCTAGTTACGAACTACACAAAGGAATGTTGTTTAGATAAAGAGTGGATTTTCGAAAATAAATTGTATACTTTAGATCAAAGACTCCAAACACGTAAGAATATAAATTTATTGGCAGCAAATAATGTATTAACCAATAAAACTATACAATTATGTAATGACCTGATAAGCAACACTATAAACGTTATAATAAAGTAGCTAATTCGTTCAAAGAAAAGTTTTCATTCGGGGATGCTATAAAATGCGAGAAAATATCTGAGCTAAAAGTATTTATGAAAAGAAAAAAGAAAATATGTTAAATAATGGAACAATCCATCAACGGTCTTTCACTAAAACTGAACATTGCCACGCGAAATCACCGCCGAACTTTTTGTTTAACGAGCCGTGATATTTTTGACCACATTTTTACGCTCAATTAGGACATCTATTAAGGCGAGAGATTAGTGAGAAATGGATCAAACTCATATTTCTATGGAGTGAGCTAGTTGGCCTGGCTCCAGGCATCAGGTTATTGACATGAACGTTAGGTTTTGGGAGCTAGCCAGGGACGCTTGCAGCTCGTACAAAATATCATTTCTCACACTTCAAACGACATGTCCAGAATCGTGTGACACTAACACCTAAGCATCTGACTTAGCATCAAACAGTCACGGACTATGTCAGAGACCTTTAAATAAATAGGCGAAGATAAAATAGTTTTGTCAGATGGTAGAACAAGTACGATTCGATCGGGATAGTTTCATGTAATTCATTGGATTAATATCCCTAATGTTGTCAAGTTGCTATAATTACGAAGCGAATATCTTAGTCCTCGGGAGCAACGCATCTGTAATTGGCTTCAGGTAGACTGTTCTATATGAAGTTGGTTACAGATGTACACGGGCAGTGACTGTTTACCGCATCAGATGGACTATATGCTTGATTGCTACTTTATAAAGATTCAATTCAGTATCTGATTCTGGAAAAGTTTCTAATTTTCAAACGTAGAAAATGACCATTATATTTATAAAGAAAATGTGTCAGCAATGTTTATTAATATCGTATTATATAAAACACGCTTTCTACACTCATAGCCCCACATTAGGATTTTCTCCTGTGTTATTATTATATTATTATATGAAAATAAGGATCGGTTACAAGATACAAGTACATAGTCTAGCCCAGGTAGCCGGCATACCACAACACGGGAACAGCGCAGACATAATCGCGATACAAAAATGCGCTTTGGGTCGATGCCAACTATATTATGTTTTAACAGTTTTCAGACACCAAGATTGACTGAACTCGATACCAGCAGACGCTTCCTTTATGTGGTCACGGCAATTATTGTAAAACATTTTTGTTAATATTGCTACATCAAAATATATGTGTGCGTGGAACCGAATTTAGAATCTTTTCACTTATAAATTCTTCAACGTTTAGCAGACTGATCCATCCGCATAGTTTTGGAGAAATGTTAATGGTTAACGAAGAGGAGGATTTTGAGTAGCGACATTCACTCGAAGAAAGATTCCAGGTCATTTATTTATAGACCATGAGAAAAATAGCTGAACTTAAGCTATCTGCTTAAGTTCAGCAATTTTTCTCTAGTTGGACAATCAATAACAGATAGGATTGTCCAACTAGAGGAGATGTTTTATCCAACTATGAAACTCGTAAAAGTCCGTGGCTCCTAAGGATGAAGCTGACTAACTAATCTTCTTTTTTATAAAGCTTAATAGCAATTATTTCCAGAAAACTATAATTAATAATATCAGTTACCGTTTGTAAGGACATGAGTAATGTGAACACGTAAAGAGGAGACGAGATACAGAATACAGACCCAAATCAGAAAACCAAATTTATCACCTATTCATTTGTTTGGCCGAGATTCGAATCCCTCCTTTTTGGCGACCCATGTTATTTCATTAAGTTATCTCTAAAAATATGAATAACAGATATAGTGTTCGTGAAGCTAGTAGAAGAAGCAAGATGTTTAGAAATTTAAAAATTCCTAATTAGTGCGAGTGTTAAAAGAAATCCGGTTATCTGCTTGCTTTTTTGAAATGTATTTAAATAATAAATAATAAATAAAACCTTATCCATGCTTGTTATTTTATACTCAGTTGTCACTCTTGACCTTAGATTACAAAAACAACGTTCAACGTTCAGTGTAAGATGACGCGTTCGGGGGCGTTTTGGTAAACACAATGTGAAGTTATAACAGTCACATTGTCACGTCACGAATGACACGTCACTTATGTCAATGAGTTCCGTGTCGAGTAACGATTTAGGGAATGACCAAGCGTGAAACTTTGAAATATAATACAAATATGTTGTAACAGAAGAGTTATTGATAGTGACGTGGTGTTTAATTATACATTTTATCAACATAATGAAAGATACAATATTTTTTACTGCATTGAAATATTTAGCAAATTCTCTTCGACGGAACTGACGCTATTAAAAACTGTTGTTTTTATGTTTATACTGTTTTAAATTCGGTGATTAGTATCAAACATATGTGATGTAATGACAATGGCTTCGGTATCTATACTAATATTATAAAGCAGTAGAGTTTGTTTGGATGAACGGGCTAACCTCAGTAACTATTGGTTCGAATTGAAAATTCTTTTTGTGTTAAATAGTAAATTTATCGAGGTAGGTTATATAACATCACACTATATTTGTTTGTTTTTTTTCTTGTGTAATAGCAGGTGAAACCGCGGAGCACAGCTTGTAAAAAAAGCTTATGACGACCTACAGTGGGTTCCAGGTTCGATCCCCGGCAGACATGAATGAAGTGTTTAGATTTTGTTCTGGATCTGGGTGGTTATATATTCGTCTTTGCACATGGTGAACATGGTACCCACGATACAGGAGAAAATTCTAACGTGGGGCTACAAGTGTAAAAAGCATTTTTGTAATTCTTGCATCATTCATAATTAGATGTATGTATATTGAAGCAGGCAAGGGGTTTAAATACATTTCATAAATATGCGAAGAAGGTAAATTATATTATAATTTATTTATTAAAAAAATATATTTATCCGTCAACGTATTCTATGAATGTAAACAAGACGTGGACCTAATTAGTTCCATAAAATTAATACTGCACTTTGTTTCGATGCAAACAACGCTAAGTAATTTAACTACAATCCAATTCAATTAAAATGCAAAATAATGAATAATAGAAACTAAAGTTGAGTCAGCTTTATGCTGGGCTTGGGCCAATATTCCGAAGTTCTATACTAATTTAGTTTAAAGTCTAGTTACTTAATTTTAACAATTCCACGAGAGTAACTTATACTCAATTTTGAACATAGATTTTTTGGTCTGCCCTGTCCTTGGCTACATTGAATATTTTTTATTTTTTTTAACTTGTTTTCAAACTTACTATAAATAACTATCGTTACTATTCTTTGGTTTACACTGACTTTGCTTTTATTATTTTTTATTTATTACCCGAGTGCGTCAGAAGAAGGGTAATTTTTATTTTTAATTTCAACATACTTAAATTATTACCAAAATAAGTAGGTATGCTACCTACTGCTTATTAATTTTTGTAATAATTTAAGTATGATATGGTTATAGCTAGCATGATACTTGACAATACGATTACCACATAGTGTCACATAATCACGTTCTTACATTGATAGTACGTTAAAACCACGTAGTTTACGATCAGTACATTAGAAAAATCGTGACATCTATTGCTAACATTATATTTATATAAGATTTTTTGAAGTTCAACATGTATTGTGAATACGACAATAAATTATGAAATGTACATATTATCACGTTTTGAACAGTAATTCAACACATTTTCCTATTTGTTTATATCAATTATTGTAGTACAAATCTCTACTTCAAATTTGTTGTGAATATTTATGAATATGTCATACGAATATATATAACATTTCAGGAAATATAGAAAAAAAGGTACTAACAAATCTGTACTTAAAGACCAATCATGATTGACATTTGTTAAGATAAATAGGTTAATTATGTGTGGTGAATATACCTTAATACAAGTTGTATTTACCACACATAATTAAACCTTTTATTTGTAAATAGATATAATAAATGAGCATGCTGTCGTTCTGAGGTATATGACCACTACCGCCCATGGAAATCTTTAATCAAAGCCATAAAAGACGATACCAGACGTTAGCCACAGATTCGTTGCCATCTTGAAGGACGAAGTAGGTTACTACCTACTTCGTCCTTCAAGATAGAAGAGTAGGCAACCCTCGCAAAAGTAAGAACCCCTTACCACACCCTCAAGATCAGAACACTCCAGCGCTTAACACTGTTGCATACTACGCAGCAATAGATATACCAAGATCTGAAGTCTATCCACAAAAGATTCGACAACCTTCAAATACATATGTACATGCGACGTACTTACCGTTCAGTATAAAAAAAAAAAATAAAGAAAGAAACATTAATGAGCAGGCAGAATTATTCATTCAAACGTATTGTCGATTTCTTAATTTCACAATTTGAATTACAAAGTGTCGATAGTCGACATTCCTTATCAGTAATGCACATCAAGGTCAACGTATGGAGTATCTGAATATTGTTTGTTTCAGTTAAGTAGACTAGTTATCTCTTAGAAATTCAACACTAATGCGTTTATAAATACAAATGATAATCGAAGTTTTTTATTTATTTAATAACTGTGACTGACTATTGACAAACTGTAATCTCTAGACCTCTTCTAGGGAAAATAATATTTCCCAGCGGTGGATATAAATTATTGCAGCCTGTATGATATTTCAGACTTTGCCTTACGAAAGCAAACATAAGCAACATACTTTTTTATTTCAAACAGGAATAAATTTTGACAACGGCTGTGCCAATTTTCTTACTCTGAATTAAATAACATGGAATACCCTAATGTATTACATTAAATCAAAATAACAGAGTTCGGTCGAAAAACCGTATCGACAGCCACATACGGGCGGAAACGCGCGAACGAACTCTTCGAGATTATTAAAGCTTCGTATTACAAAGAAATTAGAGAACGGTCGTTCAACTAAACTGTTTGATAGGAGAAAGCGATGCATGTCCCGATTCCGACACCAGTGTTTACAAAACAAATCAACATTGCTAACGAGGCTTCGCTTGCAACGCGAGAGACGAGTGGGAAAAGGTTTACAATTTGTTTCTTTTAAGCAATTAAAGTGAACGTGAGTACGATCCACATTAAGCGAAGCAGTTAAAAGTTTTGTTAAGGGGGACCAATAGCAACCGACGGCGAAAAAAAGGACGATCAGATAGCCTGTGAAATTGGCGTGTAATTAGTGGTCCAGTCAAATTAAGTCTGAAAACCAAATTTGACACTCAATTTTGCATTTTTTGACATAATTTAGTCCTAATGATACAAAAACGATGTGTAAAGGTTTTCCTGCCGGTAGCCCCAAGGGTTCAAAAAATGTCAAAAGTGTTTTAACGCATTTGTAGAAAGCGGTAAAATTAGACAAAAAAGTTGTATTGAAAATGTGGAGCTTAATTTTTTTCATACAAAAGGTTCTAAGGTTGTAACTGAAATTTATGGACAAAAAATATACGCGTGCTTAAACGCCCATGGACATATATAAAGCAATTAATACTAAAAAGGCAAAAGTTCTATCAGCAGTTCATCCGTCGAGGCTGTGGCACTTGGCTGACCAGATTAAAAGGTAACGTCGTCGGATTGGTTTAGAGACTTTAGTGGACAACAAATTCTAGTGTTTAAGCTACACGATAAAACTTTGACTTTGATTTATACTCTACAATTTGTAGTTAATACATTGTTTCTTAACCCAGCATAAATCTGAGCACAAAGTACACAACTAAAACGTACGGGACAAACTTCTGGCCTGAACACACTCCAGTGCGTAAGCAAAGCATATTTGTTTTGTACGTACGTAAACGTAGTATTCATACGAGTGTTTAAACGACCTATATTTGTTATGAATAAACAATTCGCGCGGTGATCCGTGGCAAACGTTCTGAACCAGTGACCGACATTGTCTTCGGATGTCCGCCAGAATACCGGCAAATATTTCCACATAAGTACTTTATCGTTATTTAAATTGAATACATTGAGATAAATATAGGTATTAATAGCTCGTTGATGGTCTCATGCGAATATGAACGAGATTAATTAACATTTCTAACAGACTTCCCAAAGAAACTAGGTTTTCTATCTCGTCATGATTTTTTTTTATTATTAACGAAGTGTTTTGGAACACATACGATTACGCAGCATTAAGTGGTGGTAGGTAATCAGAAGAAAAAATACGCTAATAAAATTAAAATAAAGTGTAATATATTACAGTAGCCGTGCACCGCGTTAAAAAATACTTTTGATAGAGTAGTTGGATATTAAGTTATAAGTAGTGAAATATATTCTTAATTATTAAATCTCTTTTACTAAATTCAGTAGTTTTTAACCGACTTCGAAAAGGAGGTGATTCTATGTTCGACAGTATGTATTTTTTTTATGTATGTTCACCCATTTCTCCGCCATTTCTGGAGCGATTTTCAAAATTCTTTTTTAAGTTTAGAAACGATTTCATTTCATTATAGATAATCTATTTTTTAATATTTGCAATACAATAATATATATTTTATTGCCAAAATAAATCGGATGTACAAACACACGGATCTTTGATTTTTATTATATATATTGTATGGATTATCTAATGTTAGAAACGAAACGACTGACGGGTTATGACGGGACTTTTACGCAAAGATAACACACTTCACGAGAAGTGACGGTCCACTTTATAACCATCAAGAATTGTAGGTTATTTCCTGTTTAAAAATTGGTTACCCGTACATTGCTTGCTCAGAGGTATAGACATGTTGAAGAATCCATTATCGTAGGCGAGAACATAAAAATCAATGACTAGCTGATCTTTTTTGTTTCCCGACGCCACTCTTGAACTCCTACCATAAAGCTAAAGGTAGCATTTAACGAATGTCCATGGCAGTCACAAATTGAATATAAGAACAGAAAATGAATCGAAGAAGAAAGAAAATGAAATAGCGCCTACCCCATGTGAACAGCCCCTGGATCATTAAAAATAGCCAAACCCACGTGATGGCGTATGTCAAAGACGGCATATGAAACGAAATTTATTAATAGTTTAAGATTGTAGCTACGAAATGTCTGTTGCAATATCATTACATTCAGCTTTAATTCGAGCAGATTATTTTAGCGAATTATACAGTTGTATGTTATTAACACTTGCATAATACATCTTTTTATACTTTTTTGTCTTGATAATAAAGCTTTCGTCTTTAAAAACGACTTACTAAATTCAGATGGAAGAGTTTCATTACACTATTTGTTAGACATATCAATAAATATCCAAGGGGTGGTTATGAAAGGGCAGTGATGCCAAAGACCTACATACAAACTAAATCTGATTCATTCAGTTACAATAATAAACGTAATAACACGCAGGTGGTGCAGCGGTTACCACACTAACTGGAAAGGATTCGGGTTCGAATCGCTACTAGTACATTACATTATATAAAACAATAACAACTTCCGACGCCACTTGTCTTCTCATTAAGTGGTCTACTGATTTGCAAGCACATGTTTTATTACCATTCGCATAAGAGTAGCATAACGTGCTACATTTAAGGAGAGGAGGGGGGGGGGGGTTCGAATCTCACTATATCTCACGCAGGGAAGGTTGAGTCGCGGCTTAATATGAGGTATTTTTTTCCTCATTTTCTAATGGTAAACAATGGTTAGTGGTTCAATCGCGGCGCACTATTTAATTTTAAGTAGTTAGACCTGAAAACTAAATGGAAATGTATCAGAACCAAGTCTGCCTATTCGATTGCTACTACTCTGACGTAAAAAGTAACTTGTAAAGATACAATATCACTTGTCTTGTTACCGAGAATTAGGGCGTTGATACGATCGGCGCACGTGCCGGTTGATTGATATCAACTCGGATTAAATTTATTAGTTAGTAGCATTTGTCATATTTTCTTCGTTTATAAATTAAATTGACGGTTAATACGTCTAATAATATTTTTTAGCAAAATATAGAAACCGATTTCTATGCCATAAAAGAGTAAGAAATAATTTCAGTACATGTTGGTATGATGCATACACACTACACAGTACATAGTTCTGAAGTCGGCGCTCAACATGTTTCGCTAGATCGACAAATCCATGTTGCATGAGTTTATGGATCCCATCATCCGATCCTGACTTGGTGCAAATAGGACCATCTCAGTGTTGTAAGCATTGGCTTTCGAGTTCGATCCCTGGCCAGATATGTCTGGCCAGGGATCGAACTATCTGAATAAATAATTTAGATTTCTATTCTGGGTTTACGTGTTTGTGTCTTTGTGAGTCCATAGTACCCACGATATAGGAAAATCCTGATGTGTAGACTATGTGTGTAGAAAGCGTTGTCAAACAGTTAAAACTGTTTCGAATGGACAATAATTACTCGTTTTATCTTATCACGAGCCAAGTAAGCCAGGGTATAGACTAACTGAAGGGTGACTAAATTATCACTATTCATAATGTCTACAATAAATATGCAAATAAGTTTTAAAAATGTATGCTTATTACATTTTTTAAGGTTCTGAATCTAAAGGGTAGAACAGGACGCTATTACTAAGACTCCGTTGTCCGTCTGTCTGTCACCAGGATTTATTTCATGAACCATTTTGAAATGAATGAATTCTGTTGCTTTTATAACAACAAAGGCTATAAACAACGTAAAATAAATATTTAAGAGGATAAAATATTTTTGCCGTTTTACCATTTTTTAAAATAATTTTACGGAACCCTTAGTGCGCGAGTCCAACTCGCACTTAGCTGGTTTTATGTTCTAAGGTAACAGTTATTTACTAAATTGCACATATACCTATCATATTATCCACGTATACCAACAAAATATTAACATTAATACTTGTTAATTACAAACAATAAAACGATAATAAACCTAATAAGGCGGTAATGCGCTGATAACGATATTACGTATAGAATGAACATACAAAATATACACGCACTTGGATCGGGGCGTTCTAAATATTTATCGTCAGTCGTAAATCAGCTGTTCAGATATAGAATATCTTGATGTTAGGCATAAAATGTTTACAGATATAAACTGGGAGCTATATCAGGGGCTTAAATTATGAAATATATGATACAATAAGCCGTATACTGATTCTGATAAAAAAAACAACAGCCACTCAGAGCTTTAAACGACTTGTCAGGGTTCCTTAATCAAGGGGTTAAAACGGAAACCTGTTACTAAGACTCCGCTATCCGTGTCTCACACCAGGCTGTATGTCATAAATAGCCAGACTGTTGAAATTTTCACGAATGATGTATTTCTCTTTCCGTTATTCAAACATTATAAAACAAACATTAAAGAGGGCTCCCATACAACAAACGTGATTTCTGCTGTTATTCATAGATAGTACGGGACCCTTCGTGTCCGACTCACACTTGGTTGGTTTTACAGCTTATTAATAATGGTTAGAGAAACAAATACGTCGAAAGTACAAGGTTTTTTTAAGCAATTCACTATTAAACTTAAACTTACAAAAGTTTAAAGTTTACACGGGGCGGCGAGACTGAAATTCAATAGTGTTCTAACCCAAGGTTAGTTGAACAAAAGGAGAAAAGGCGCGGACACTCGTGCAAGACATGACCCGCAGTAAGGACACGCGGACAGGTTCCGCTCGCCAGCGGATCAGGTTCTGCCGTACGGGAGCGGAACTCGCGGCCTTGCGGTTGAGGTTTCATTTTAATTAACGATTAAAAAAATAAACGCTTTCTACAGTCATAGCCCCACAGCAGGATTATCTCCTGTGCCGTGGGTGTCATGGTCACAAAGTCGAATACACAAACACCCTTACCCAGAACAGAAATCTAAACTCATCATTCATATTTCTGTCTGGCCGGGGATCGAACTCGGGTCCCACTGCGTTTCAGACTGCTACGATGACCGTTCGGCCACTCGGGTCGTCAAAAAGTATACGGGGACCATTTTTACACGCGAAATAATTAGCCAGCCGTTCGGTTGTGATTCGCTTAGAAATTCAGCGATCACTGAAATGGCTGGGTGATTTCAATAATGCTCATGACTACAATTGCATGACATCAAAACGATTTTTTTGAATCTGGCAGTCTTGCTCAGTTCTATTCTGGAAACAACTGAACAGGTTTTAGTCCGATTTTTTCGTGGATAAATTTAATACGTTACAAGTAACATCGGAAGCAACCTTGAACCTTACAGAATAGCTATAATTAGGAAAACGTGTCAAAGAGAGCAACTCATTTCCTGCAATTGATCGTCTAATTATGTAAATCTGAGACGTATTAAATGTTTAATGGTGTATTCCACTTTGATCACCCAGGTGATATCACATTGGTGTCCTTTGATCAGCTGAGATTATCGCCTGGATGATCATAGGCATGGATGATTGAGGTGTAACAAAACCGACCATTTTAGGCACCCATTTTACGTATTTTGTATAGGTAATTAAAGGATACAGAAATAATATATTTTTGAAGGTGATCACAGGACACCAATGAGTCGCTTTTGATCACCTAGGTGATATCACCTGGGTGATCAAAGTGGAATACATCTATTTAATAAGGCTATAGAGCGATGGTAACAAAAAATCGAGACTGACCAAAACAAAGATTAAATAACGAGATTAACCTGTTTAACACGACAAAAAATATATGTGTGTGTTGCAATTACAGACCCTCCGGTTCTAGGAAGTAATTACAACATCGGTGACGCCATAAAAATGCGTGTACAGCATACAGACAACATAATGTACGGTTGTTCGCGATTGAATAACTGACTGTTCCTAGGAGCAGCGCTAATGACCACAGAGCAATGTGCAGTAGACAAACCTAGCCATAATTATGACCGACTGCGAGCCGTTGCGGCTACAATTGAAGAGGGAGATCGGCTTTCTGACAGAAAGTAGTAATTGTTGCCTTTGAACGTGGACATTTGCATGTCCAGAGGAATCGCCAATGGCAATGTTGGCACGTATGTTCAAGAGTTATAGCTTTCCGGAAATACTTCAGAAGGAAGCTCATTCCATATTTTGCATTTTCGCGACAGGAAAAAGCAAAACCGAGCCGTGGAGAACGGCCATTAGCTAAGCTGGACCCGTTTAAGTTAGGATGGGAATTACGAGTGTCGATGGTGTTGGAGGGGTTTGTAGAGTTCTCAAAAGGGTAAGTGACGTACGACGATACTCATATTATAAATACCTTCAACTCCCGACTTCAACCGCATAGATTTCATAAAAAAAAGTTAAATTTCACAATTAATAGTCAAACGGTATAAATTTTAACGATGTTTATACAGATAAGATTAAACTAAAATTTTGGGTCCGTCCACTAATTGCAACATACCGATTACAAAGTCGATTATCGATTTCATTGTAGTGACATTTACTTTCGTTTATAGCATTGGCCTTTGTATGTACTAAATACCTATAATACTTTTTCGCGGTCACAGTGAGAAATTCCTAAAGAATAATAAATGCAATTCATTATTAATAATGTGATTTCATTTAAAAATACTTATTACTTAGGTATTCTATAGATGAAGCATGTAAATATGTAATTCGTTATAATATGAATTGACATAAGCTGTATCGTCTGGGCAAAAGAATTGTAGATCGCCCCCCGATCAGGTGGACTGATGACCTGAAGACAACGGGTAACCGCTGATGGCTCCGGACCGGTCGAAGTGGCAGATTAGGGGAGGCCTATGTCAGATGACTTTCAAGGGCTGATGGATGGATGAAGCGGTAATTTTAATTTTAATATTACATGCACTCATATTAATATTTCTAATAATAAGTAATTCGTTATTGTTATATGTACTCGTTATTGTCAAGAAATGGGGCAATTAATTGTCGTCTAAGTATTAAAATGATTTAATGGTAATTGACGGAGAAAAATTGTAAAATCATCTGCATTACTTAATAAATGCAATGAGTGTGCTAAGGTAGAATTCTGATCTTAATAAATATGATAATGGCTAGGTTAATAACGCGATTCGCAGTGGAACAAAATAAATATTTCTATTCCTACTTAATACTATTTACTTTTAAAACAAGGAACCAGAAGGAGGTAGATGAACAGATTTAAAGGGCGTCTTAGATATTGAAATTTACCACATGGTGTCGCCATGGGGGTCAGTTAAGTTGACCTCTACTGGAAATTTAAAAACGAATGTGTCATACATCGGGTCAATGGGTGTCGATGAACCATTACTGTTGATAACGTTGTTTTGTTTTCCATTTGTCAGTGAAAATGATTAACAACACATTAGCGCGATCTATGCAAATACACGTGAGAGGCGATAATCACTTCTATATATTATTTGCGCTATGGCAACAACACCTTGCGCAACGAACGTACGCACACGCGCCCGATTTGCGTCTATTCCAATAATCTCTCCAATTGGCACACTTTTGTAAACTTGTTCCGATTCTAGCCGGGTCTAAATAGAATATTCATTGCGCTTATAAAATATTCGCCGCTCGGGTTATACAATATTCAACGGATGTACAAAAGAAATATGTTGGGAGTGTTAGATGCTAGAAGGATAAAACAATGCCGAATTATCTATTCTATAGTACTAAGTTGTTTACAAATAAAGATGTGCAATTCAGCAAATTTATTTTGGTTGAACTGAATGTATTTGAAATCTTGGTCATATATCGCACAACGAAAAGTTTCTAAGAAATTAAATTAAAGAAACTAAAGAACTCTAGATTTTGGATAATTGAGCCACTTACTTGAATCTATTCCAAATAATTTAGTGTATCGCTAGCAAAATGAAAAGATGACAATTTTGTGCTACAAAAAGTACAAAAATAAATGTAGGTAGGTATATAACATTTATTTTTATAATTAATTATTACCCTTTTTAAGATTTTTAAGATTTAAAGATTTTTATTGAATTATACAAGATTACAGAGTATTACACAATTATCGTAAACATCTGCAATAGTAAAAATACTGTGTCGCAACTATTTACGCCCATCCCGGGAACACAGTTGCGGTGGTGCAATTATAATAGGTTCAATTACTTTAATAATCAAAACTCCCCAAAATGATTACACAATTTTTTTATTTTCACAAAATATGCAAATTTACTCTCACGCATATGGTAAGTTTATGCGAACTTCGATCACCACAGCTATTTGTCATAATTACATGCATTGCTACATTTATTAAAGTAATTGCTAATGGGGCAAATTCCAAATACATGTGTATATAACACAATTATCAAGACAATACATTAGTTTAGTTCCAACTATATTTTTAATATTTTCACTTATTTAAAGAATGACCATTTTGTTAGACACAAATGTACATTAGACACCACATGGTATTGATAAAAAAATCTTTAGGTGAATATTATTTTTAATGGTATCATTCTATTAATTTATTGCTTGTGCAACTCAATGCACAGAGCATTTTGCACAATGCAAGGCACATCTCAACAAATCTATTTGAAGAATTTAATTCATAATTTGTAAAAACCAATTTGCGAACATATCTGACAACAACATAATAAATTGGCACTTTTTAATTGGAATACTACAGGCGAACACATAATATATAGGTGAAAGTTTGTTCCTATTTTTATGGGTACTAAATATGGTTTTTGATCTGGATTAACACACAGGACGCCCTTTATTGTGGTAAACATGTCCTAAGCAGGGTCTACTGAGGGAAAAAGCTATTGATATTATAAGTGGCATAAGCCTTTACAATATTAGGCATAAAGTACTGCTGCAGTATATGAGCCAATGACATGCCAAATTTGTTTTTATCACTGAGTAAAACATCCGATTCGACATTATATTTGAAAATACGGTAGTCATCTGGTAATGCAAATATAAAAGGTATGTATTTCATGTAAAAACATTACAGACAAAGATATTATTATATTGTAATCATCAAATTAATGTCAGTTTCATTTATTCAATCTCCTATATTACTCTGTTCAAGTTTCATAAATAGAAAGTTTGGTCTTTATAATAATAAACTGCAGCTCAGTTATAACTCAGTGCACATCTACTATTTTTAGTTAGAGTATTCTTTGAGATATAATCAAGTAACTGTACATCACAAACAGTGGCCCATAGTTCCATCAACTTCATAAAAACATAACATAACATTATATTATGTTTTAATAACTTATTGATGAAAGTATTTTCTTTGATGTGATATATTATTTTTATTTTTTATTTATTTATTTATTTATCATT